>JBBPBX010014388.1:0-16188 GCA_038048925.1 Garcialebias charrua
TATTTACACAAGCCATCATGTCATGTTTGTCTGACCTTGTGTTGAGTGAAGGTAGTCAGTTGTTGGTTTACGTGGATGACATTTTAGTCGGATCACCAACAGAAGAAGCATGCAGACGTGACTCAATCACACTGCTGAAACATTTAGCACAAACAGGTAACAAAGTGAGCAGATCTAAGATACAGTGGGTACAGACTGAAATCAGTTATTTGGGACATACACTATCAGCTGATGGAAAACAGATACAGCAGAAAAGAAAACAGGCCATTGCTGACGCACCGAGGCCTGAAACAAAAAAACAAATGATGAGTTTTCTTGGTCTCAGTAATTTTTGTAGATATTATATCCCACATTACGCCGAGCTGACACAACCTTTGCTCTGTTTGATCTATGACACTCCTATGACCTTGACAGACAAAATCACTTGGACTGAGCCCGCGAAGCAAGCCTTCTTAACATTGAAGCAGAAACTCATTCAAACAACTTCTTTGACTCTGCCTGACTATTCAAAACGTTTTACACTGACTGTTGATTGTAGAAACAGCTTTATGACATCAGTTCTTCTGCAAAAGCATGGAGACAAAATGAAACCTCTTGGTTTTTACTCAAAGAAATTAGACTCTGTGGCATTGGCTTTGCCACCGTGCGTTCAAGCAGTTTGTGCTGCTGCAATGGCTGTGCAGATCACAGCTGACTTGATCTTGTTTCATGAGACAGACCTCCTTGTACCTCATGCCGTGGACGTGTTGTTGCTGCAGAGCAAAATGAACATCCTGTCCCCAGCTCGCCACCTCTCCTACACTGCACTTTTGTTATCACAGAGCCACATAAACATCAAACGTTGTAATGTCTTAAACCCAGCAACATTTCTTCCACTCCCAGATGACGGAACACCTCACAGCTGTTTAGAAATCACTGAACAGGTTCGTTTGCCCAGATCTGATTTAACTGACACACCTCTGACTGACGGGTTAGTTTGGTTTGTGGACGGATCATGTTTCAGGACTGACACAGGAAAAACTCAGACTGGTTATGCAATTGTCCAGCTCCCTGACGTTATCATAGAAGCAAAGCAGCTGTCCCACCATCACTCAGCTCAGGCTGCAGAAATAATTGCACTCACACGCGCATGCCAGCTGGCTGAAAGACAAAGTGTTACTGTTTACACGGACAGCCAGTACGCCTTCTCAACTCTGTTTTACTTTGCCAAGCAATGGGAAAACAGGGGTATGTTGACATCTAGTGGGAAACCTGTGACACATGCAAAACTTTTGACAGAACTTTTAAATTCCATCCACAAACCAAACAACATTTCTGTTTGCAAATGCACTGCTCACACCAGAAACACAGACTTTGTTTCAAATGGTAACAGATTTGCTGATTTTGTAGCTAAAGAAGCTGCTAAGGGAATTTATGGCTCATGTTTTTTGATGAGCTCACTGAATGAAGACATGATTAATAAATCAGTTCTTTTGGATATGCAAAAAGCTGCTCCAAAGCAGGAAAAACAGATGTGGGAGGCCCGAAATGCCCAGCAAAATCATGATGAGAACGGTTTATATCATATAAATAATAAACCAGTTCTACCAAAATCTCTGTTCAAAGCTGCAGCAATTGTAGCTCATGGGCTGTGCCATGTTTCAAGTGCTGGGATGATTGACATGATTCAAAGACATTTTACCACTTTTGGCCTTGATTCATTTTTGAAAGGTTTTTGTAAAGCTTGTCTTGTTTGCATCAGACACAACTCACAGGGTAATTTGAGACCTAAAAGGGGCTCTTTTCCAACACCTAATTACCCATTTCAAAGAATGTACATGGACTTCATTGAATTGTCACCTAGTGGTCAATACAAATACTGTCTTGTAATGATTGATTCTTTTTCAAGATGGGTGGAAATAAGGCCAAGTAAACATGCAGACGCTCTCACAGTTGCTAAAGCCATTTGTAAAGATATTATTCCTGTACACGGGATCCCAGAAACGATATACAGTGATAATGGACCTCATTTCGTTAATCAGGTCATACGTGACATGGCTATGCACCTAGGCTTGACTTTAAAAAATCATTGTGCCTATCATCCCCAAAGCGCCGGACTGGTCGAACGAACAAACGGTACAATCAAATCCAGGTTAAGAAAAACCATGGACACCACAAAACGTCCATGGCCAGAGTGCCTAGACATTGTGAAATTGTACATGAGAATCACTCCAACAACTAATGGTCTGACCCCTTTTGAGATAATTCATGGCAGACCATACCGAATGCCTCTTTTCTCACCAGATCTGCAAAAAGCAGATGAAGAACAGACTTTAGCAGATTACATGATAAAAACACTTAAAGAAAAAGAAGTGTCAAAGACAATTTTACTGCCTTCTGATTCTCTGTTTCCCCAGGAAGAAACGACAGCAGTGACACCGGGTGACTGGGTCTTCATCCGAGTGGTCAAACGAAAATCTTGGGCGTGTCCACGTTGGGAAGGACCGTATCAAGTACTGTTGAGTACACCAACTGCTGTCAAAATCGCCGAAAGATCTTCCTGGATCCATCTCAGTCACTGCAAGCTGCATAAGGTACTGGACTCTTAGGTCATTAGAACAGTGGTGGATGACTGGCTACAAAGGGGGCGCAGCAATTTAGAGTGCGTCATCTCAAACCCAGTGAAGAAACCAACGACCCTGTTCTGTTAGGACTATTTTGAGATCAGTAATTCTGTAAGCTGAGCAACAATGGGGGCTCCACATGCCAGGTGGACTCTCTACTGCATTGTGACTGCAGCATGGCACATAGCCAATAGTGACCTCAACAACCTGCTGAAAGCTGATTCAGAACACCCACATGACTACAGCACCAACTTGTGGTGGCAACTAATGAACAAAACAGCCTATGAAGGTGAAGCTACTAACTGTTATGTCTGTGCCCATCTGCCTTATGCCACCCAAAACTCAGGCCTCCGACCAGCAGCTGTGTCCACAGCTCAACAAGCGTGTCTGTATGGTCTGAGCACCCACGCAGGAACAGGCAGCTGGGCTAAACGTGACTACTCAGTGCCACTGTCCAACGAGGTAAAGAACACCCACACAGACCTAGACAGACGTTTGGCCATGGCTTCTATGGGATACGACTTTGCTTCAAACTGCAGTATCACCTCAGACGTGATGCCCCTACCCCAGATGTCGATAAAACTACCTGAACTGATCACGGTGTCCCATTTGTCAGTTGGAGCTCTGGGATACTGTGTTTACAACAACGGAACCACTCCAGTGGGCCTGGTACCCTGGAACTTATGTGACAAAGTGTATTCCTTCTGTGATATAACAAGAAAAAAGAATGCACCGAACTACATCCACTGTGTTTTCTGCAGAGCAGGGCGGCCATATGCAAAGGCCAACTGTTCAAAGTTTGAAGATGTCACAGACTGCACGCAACTCCTTGAACAAAGACCCTTCAATGTCAGCCTGCAAACGAGAGGACGTCAGAAGAGCACCCACTGCAGCTTGTCAGTACCAGGTGACAAAGGCTCTCGTGTATTAACTGACTGGTATTTCTTGTGTGGTCACAGAGCCTACACTGCACTACCACCTGATTGGGGGGGCCTTTGTGCTTTGGTCCCCCTATCCAACCCAATGTTCGTACTGAGGAAAGCGCTGATACCCTCAGCCCACCGGACAAGACGGTCCCCAATGCCTGAGGTAAAAAGATGGGGAGGGCTTACCACTACCACCGGCGTTCCATGGGAATTTAGGATCTGGAATGGAGGAGAGAAATTCTTCCAAGGACTCTTCCCATTTGTGGGAGTCGGTGAGGTACGAGATCACGTTGAAGTCAACAGATATGCCCTTCTCCGTCTTATCAACGACACCTATCATTTGGCAAATGGGACCCTGAGCGAACTGAGCGGACTGAAACAGATGATCTTGCAGAATCGTGTTGTCCTTGATTTGTTGACAGCATCACAAGGCGGCGTATGTAAAATCATTGGAGAAACATGCTGCACCTACATCCCAGATGAAACAGGAACAGGAGGAGACATCCATGATGCTTTACATGATCTGAGTGATCTCAAGAACTATGTTGAAAGTGGGACTAGAGGAGCAAACCCTGTAGATCTTTGGTCATGGTTCATCTCTGGACCATGGTGGCATCTCCTTTTGAAGATCTGCACTCCTCTTCTAACGGTGTTGTTCCTGTTCTGCATTCTCTTCTCCTGTGTGATACCACTTTTAAAGAAAATGATGATGAAAGCTTTCACAGGTGTTTTGATCAGCTTGCACCAAACTCGTCTGGAACAAAATGAAGATGATTTCACTCCTCTGAAAGATGAGTGTTGATTAGCCAAAAAGTAAATACAGAGTGATTCCGTGTGCTGAAAAATTTCACAAATGTCTGGTACTAAGATAATGTTAGTTTTTCTAGGCTATATTTTAAAATCAAAGTAATTTCAAGCCAAACTTTTAATCATTTTATTTGCTTATTTTAATCCTGTTTTGGTTTTAATCAGCCACTGAAAGGGTACAGAAATTTGAACTGAAATCTTTTATTCACTTTATTTTATTTTTATGTGTGTCCATAAAGGACCTCTTTATTTGCTGTGTTTTTAATTGTTTCCCACATCTTTAACAAACATACTGAGTTCTTATTATTGCTTTTCCCACATCTCTGAATATGTATTGGTTCTTTTATTTTCAAATAGATTATTTCTTTTATTTGTTTGACACAAGTCCAATATATTTTTGTTTAATACAAATCAAATAGATTAGTTCTTTTTATTTGTTTAACACCAATTAAATAGATTAGTTTTTAACATATATATGCTTCTTTTAAATAATAAAAAAGGGTTTATTTCTTTGGAAAAACTTTTAGTTTTTGAGATTAAATAGATGGATCCCCTCTGAAATTTGTTATTCCTCTTAAAACTTTGAAATAAGCCATGAAATAAGACCATATTAACTACAAAGTTCTCCTCAAATATTTATTCCTCACAAATATTGAAATAAGTCATGCAATATGACAATCATCACCACAGAGTTATCCAAAACTTTATATCTCTCAAACCATCCTAAAAATGTGATCCTGAATTTGTCAGGGCGTTACTGTGGAGGCACGGGACGGTGGTGTGAGTTTTTGCCCCTAATTAGAATTCGGCCTCAGGGGATGTTTTTCCATACCACTCACAAAATTGATAATGATTAGTTTATATGATAAGAGGATGGGATGATGGAGATATTCAACATTTATCATCTAAAACTAATCACTCTGAACAATAATTCTTACCCAGCTCACTTTAATATAATGTTCTCTGTTCACATTCAAACAATTAATTTGAGATACAAACAGTGTTGGTCCTTGAGGAAGAACAGACAAACTTCTTTGTTTGTTCATGGTACAATGTTTTGATTAGATGTTCCTGCCTCATGCAGAACCCTGACTGCAGTTTATCTATCTGTATAATGTCAGAGATTTGTGTAACTTGTCAAAACTCCTCCTCCTACTTGTATAAATGGTTTGTGATAGCTGCACAATTCGGATTTGTGCAAGAATGTGTTCATGAGACCAACCAAGTTTCAGAAGTACATTAAAAAGCCTAATCCCCTTTGCAAAGTTTCCATGATTCTGTCTAACTCATTTCTCTTGTTTATCTTGTGTGGTTTTTATTAAGGTAACAGGGGTTCAAAATCCCCATCAAAATCCCAAAATCAAATTTTGATTTTTTTCCCTCCACTTGCTGGATTACATAGAGGTCAAAGACATTCGGTGGTATCCTTTCGTGTTGGAACTCATCTCCAAGGACAGGCGATTACTTCCAAAAAGGGGGACTGTAGCAATACAGCACTCTCATGTCCATTATGGGATTTAAACCTCTTTACATCTCTCTGAGACTCTGAGTGTTACACTTTTCTTGAGCTCTGAAGAAGACAAGTGGACACTATTTTGTTACAATTATTTTGAATTAATGGACACCAATCAATCAGAAATGACTTTCTTTTAATGTATGTTAATTCAGAATTGATCAAAAGTATACTTTTGTCATTTAATGATGATCTGTAACTTGCATGAGTTTGACCCTTCTGCTGGTTTATTTCTGCAGAACAAGCAGGCTTTGAATCTAAGGTACAAGTTAAGGAAACGTTTCACTTCCTTCTCTGTTTTGTCTATCAAGCTAGACATAATTTTCACTTCACGGGCCAGTCCATCTGGCCACTTATGTAAACACTTTTCCTGTTGTCCTTCAGAGACCTTCTGCCTATGGGGATGAAAAATCCATTCGTTATTTTGTTAAACAAACCAGTAGCCATTCAGGAGGTGGGCAGACTCCGCCCTCCATATAAAGTCTTACTTCCGTTTTGACTTTAGTGCAAAGAGGAACCACTAACTCAACAACTGGTTTTCTCCTCTGGAAAAAGCTAGAAACGTGTGGTCATTTTGTCAATTAGACCTACGTTCTTAGCAGAGTCACAATAAAGCCTTGCTGTGCCTCATTCACTCATTTCTGAAATAATTTGTTTTCTGGGAGTTTTATTTTGAAAGCTCAGCCAGGAGCTGGCTCTGTTCCTGCCGGGAGAAGCGCTCTTTTTGCTCGTCTGAATCAGCACACACGCGCGGAAGTCATTTGGACGTGAACTGGACAACACAGTCCGTTAGTGTCCACAAACTTCAACTCTTATCTCCAGAGACGTAGCGTTAACAGGTAACGAGGCATTGATTGTGTTCTGAACGTGTGAGAAGTCCAACTGAACTCGTGTTGGGAAAGTGTCCCCCTGTCATTTCAAAATAATTAACTTCCTTTAAACTTAGCTTTCATTTAATCCTATTTTCTTCCTCCTTATTCTTATTTTTGTAAGCCATTAATCTGTTAAGTAAATGTGCCAACAGTAAGTTAGACCCTAACTGTCTGTTTGTTTTTAATTTGAATTCTTGTCAAAGTAGCTAGTAAATCAGAGCTAATATCGATAGAAATGTTTAATGTACTTTTATGATTGTTTCAATAAAAGGTCTATTTTCTGGTGGACCAACATAAGTTGAAGTCTCTCGTAAAATTACATTTAGTCTTGTCACAGTCAAAGCAATTTAATCCGGAAAAAGGGTGAACTCGCGAATGAATTTGGGTCAGATCAAGTCTGCTCCAACTTCTTCTGGAATATTGTGCTGGTCAGCAAACTGACAAGTATTATATCCCTTAAATATTATTGGCACCGCTCGGTGTTCAGTTACACTCCACACAATGATTTAGCTTGGTAAATATGATCAATTATTATTGATAATTACCAGTAGTGATTAGAACTCTCAATCAAGAACTTGAGTCCTCAGTTTGAATAATTTTTTGGCTCTTCTGTGCAAATGTAAATTGTTCTTAGCTTTGACTGGGAGTGTGGATGGTTGTTTGTCTCTTTGTCTGTCTCTGTGATGGACTGGAGACGTGTCCTGGGTGTCTCTGGTGACCTGTCCTGGGTGTCTCTGGTGACCTGTCCTGGGTGTCTCTGGTGACCTGTCCTGGGTGTCACTGCCTTCACACAAAAGCAGCTGAGATTGGCTGCAGTCCTAAACAAGGGGGCATAATGGATTACTTATTAAATGATATTTAAACATAAAACACTATTTATTTTATGTTAAACTCAATCTGTAACATTTGAAATTCAGTGTATTTTATAAATATTTAATTAACTGTTTTGTAGGAATGAGCATGTTTGTAACATTTATTCAATATATGCCTTTTACTATTAACAAATCTGTAACATTTTTAAGAAGCTATTAAGAATAAAATCTTCCACTCAAGCCCTGTTTGCACTAACTGTTGTTTGTAACATTTCAGAACAACTCTTAACTCTTGCAGATACAAAATATCAGTAATATAATAAACAGTGACATTTTTAAATGAATCGTGTGACATAAGTATTGATCCTCAACATTTTTAATAATAAGACTTTATTTATAAAGCCATTTAAAACAACAACACCTGCAACAAAATGATACACATATAAAATCATTTTAGCTAATTATCACATCTTCTCTACTCTTTTTAAATAAATTATTTTTTATATATTTCTACCGTCAGCTGCACTGCATGTCTCTCCTTCGTCGCGAGTCAGGCTGTGCCGTTGCAAGTGCTTCCTAAACTAGAGTCTGATTTTCTTTGCTAATGCGTTTCATCCTACTCAGAAGCAGGAGCAAATAAAATGTCTCACTTATGTTTTAGTTTAAGTAGTAGTTTGTGCAGCAGTGACACACAGCTCGCTTCCCATCTAGTGGCTCAGCCCGAGCCTGTAGCCTTTTTTATTGGATAAAAAAAGGAGTTTGTGTTAACCACAGGCATAACACAAACTCCTTTTTTAAATCCAATAAAAGACTAAAGGTGCTATGTGTAAGTTTCTGTTGTGCTCAGGACTTAGAAATATTTTCATCAGGTAAAAGCATTCTGCTCCCTCCCCCTCAGAGCCATATATGACTCTGAGGGGGAGCCACAGTCCGTTCTCTGTTGAACTCAAGTTCAGCTCCACCTCCTGCTGCATGTCCGCTCGGAGCCGCTTCAATATTTTGTGTTTATATGTTAATAAAACGTTCTAAAAAAATAAAATAAAACCATGAATCACTCGTCCAACAACACAAAAACACCCTGAAATCAGCAGAGCTTCACGCAGCCACGTTGGGCATGATTTAATTCGCTCGTGACAAATCCATTTCCTCATTCCTGTGAGTGAAGGATGAAGCGATCACTTGACTTTTGGCAAAAAAACAAAAGAAAAGTCCAGCTCTGGGATGAAGAAGGGATATTTAATACATTTGTGTCACATACAAAACAGTCCTGCATCGCTTTGCAATCCTTTGAATGAGAACGTGCGCGGCGCTGAGGCTGGGACAGGTGGGGGCGTGGCTTGGGGCGTGACAAACAACTCTGTTTTTATTGGCTGTCAGTGTCCGGGTCACTCTTGTGTTTTTAGGGTTTTTATAAATGCTGATAGAGAAGCAATGGGACTATAGTTTTTTTCAGAGATTACTTTGTCTAACATCAGTCCGACAGTAGATAGTGACAGAGTGAAGAAATATGTTAAAAATATATTGTTAGAAAAGTTACAGACTGCATTGCAAAGTTACATAGTGCAGCTTTAATGTAAAATAAGTTCAACCGAGTGAGGTTCGAATCCGAGTTGAGAAAAGGCTTGGAGCGGAAACCCGATGCTCTACCAGTGAACCACCGGGTATCTTGCACTTTGTACTTCCACTTTTCCTTTTAACGGATCGCCCCAATCCTTGCTGAGCCCATGTAAAATACGCTGATTTGCAATCAGTTATTAACAAAAATTAAACTCAGAAACACTAATTCAGCTAACAATTTTTTTTAGGGGTTTCTGTTGTTAAATTTGTATGAAATTCAGCTTGCGCTGAGGTTGTTGTTAGAAGAGTTGATGACTCAACACGCAGCAGTCCTGCCCCTGCTGAAAACAACGAATCAAACGATGAGCAGTACATGACGTCAAACTGGGCCCGGGAGCTCGGCCCAATTAGAACCTCCGTCGGTGGGGTTCCAAAACTCGGGCTGACGCCGGCCCGAGAAGGCAAATGCGAACAACACAAACCAGGGTTAGAAGCCGGGTGGGGCCGGGGAGGGCTGTGCAGTGTGAAAACGGCTTGTGACTGTAACACCCGCGCTGTTGTTGTTCCTCCAACATTGGACTAAATCATTTGCCAAAAGGGAAGGGGGGGGGGGGGTGCAAAAATTCATTTATTTCTTAGATTAATGGCAGATTTCTCTCTTTTTTTGCCTTTTTATATTTATATTCTAAAAAAGCTAAGTCTGGTCCTCTGGACATAAGAAAAAAAAATTGTAGAAACGTTTCGTCTTTCGTCCGAAAGACTTCCTCAGTCTGAGAAGCTGTGTTCAGCTCAGTCTTATAAATAGCACACTCTCACAGTGGATCAACCAGTTGCCTGCTGATGACAGAAACCAGCTGCTCACATGATCAAGGAGGACCATCAGCCTGACGATGGATCGTTAGCACCCTGATTGTTGTTTGCTATTCACAGAGGGCTGAGTGATACTAGCAATAACAGCATTGTAGGAGAGGGACAGTTGAACCCGGAGGCCTCCACCTCTGTTTAATGATGGGTGGTTTCTTTTCACAAAGATGGCCTCCTTTACTCCTCTCTCAAACCATTGTTCCTCTCTATCAAGGATGTGAACATCTTCATCCCTGAAAGAGTGACCTCTGACCTGGAGATGAGTGTAGACCACAGAGTCCTGACCTGATGATGTTGATCTTCTGTGCTGGGCCATCCTTTTGGCCAGTGGCTGTTTAGTTTCCCCGATATAAGACTGATCACCCTCCTGACACTGAACAACATACACAATATTACTCTGTTTGTGCCGGGGGACTGGATCTTTGGGATGAACCAGTCTTTAATGTATTTTGGGGTTTAAAAGCCACTGGGACGTTGTGTTTAGAAAATAAACGTCTCAATGTCTCTGAAACTCCTGCAACATCTGGAATGGCCACTGGTCTGGGTCTGGGTTCCTTCTTTTCACCTGATGGCTGCTGGAGTCCTGTTTGGGTTTCTTCTTTCAGGAAGGCCCAGTTAGGATATCCACATTTACAGAATCTCTCAGCTCCTCCAGAACACATTCTCACCCAGCAGTCAAAACGATCTTGAACATCTGACGTGCTTACACTTCATGAACCTCCAACCACATTGTGAGCAGAGTTGATCCTCCTTACTTTTATTCATAAGCTTTTGCAAACTAATGAGGGCGGTTTTATTTGTCTGAATGTTTAGCAAGCGTTCACACGATTGACATCCATTTTTCTCCCGTACACTTTTCAGGATGTTCCCTTTCAGTTCGGTCTCTCGGTGCAACATACTTGCTATGGGAATTGCGCCCCCGCGCGATTACCTGAAGGAATACATTCACGCCTTTTACGGCAGGGGGCGTCACCCCGCGCCAGAGGTACCGCCCTTTAGTTTCTTAGGTGACTGACGCCCCTCCATCTTCCTCTTTTTTGCCCTTCACCTCGCAAAACCTGAACCACCTCTCTTCGCGGGACTTCTTTGCTGCTCCATCACTCAACTTGAGGTGAGCTCGCTCCCTGCACAGAGCGCACAGAGAATTTTTACCTGCGTACACATTTCTATAACCTCTAAGTTTTTTTCTCTCCTCTCGCTACAGGTTGCTTCGCTCAACGGCGTTATAACTACGCCACAACTGCTACCCCGGCTAACATACCTAGCGGGCTAGCCAGCGAAAGCGACACGACGGAGGAGACACTTGAACAACGAAGAAAAAGGATTCTGGAAGGTCTCACTTGCCTTATCTCGGACATGCCTCCGGAGAAGGGAAAGCGAAAGACAAAACTTCAAAGGAAAACCAACGGGAGGGCGAGCCCAACCCAGCGGCTGTGCATTTGCTCTTGCAACGACGGACACCCATGAGGCCTGTCCAGTCTGCCTGGGTATATTTCATGCCATGGGGCGGCCGTGGCGTAGTGGTAATGGCAGTCGTCCCCCGATTGGAAGGTTGGCGGTTCGAATCCCGGTTCCCCACACCATGTGTCGTTGTGTCCTTGGGCAAGACACTTAACCCCGAGTTGCTCCCGGTAGGACTGGAAAGCACCTTGCATGGTAGTCTGCCGCTACCGGTGTATGAATGTGTGTAGCATTCAATGTGTGTAGCACTTTGAGATTTTTACTAATGAAAAGTGCGTTATAAATTGAATTCATTATTATTATTATCATTATGCAAGACAAATTCTGGACGCGCCCGACTCTTGCCCACACTGCAGCCAGATGCTGGACGCGGTGCTGCGGCAACGGGTGGACCTCGTGGCTAAGGCCATGGGAAGCTCAGCTGGTCCACAGGACCCAGACACCACGGAGACCCTCACTCTGACCCCAGAGCTCGAACACATGGCTCTACACGACAGCACGCGCGTCGAATGGGGCGACAGCCCTGACCCGCTTGCTCCCATGGTGGACCTAACAGTCGAGTTCGACACCAGAGGCATGATGAATGAAGACGAAATCTCCATCTCAGCCTCAGGCTAATTTTCAGCGGAGGAACCAGAACTCGAGATCGAGGATCCGGGAGAGGACCTCCCCAGGATCCCGATACCTGCGCTCCCTGAAACAGACTTCTCCATCCCGGCCCTGTTCGACCTGTGCCACAGAGCAGCGGACGCATTGAACATCCCCTGGCCGGAACCCCCACCTCGCCAACAGGTCACGAGGCTGGCGGGGAACTATTTTTATTCAAAACAGCAGGTTGCAACAAGGCAAAGGATGCCCGTGTTCCTAGACTTCCTCACGGAACTAACCCGCACTTGGCCCCAGCCACAAGCGCCCAGGCTGGTGGGTTTAGCTAACACGCCTCAGAGTGAGGACACGCTGGCATCCCACCTAGCTCCCAAGTCATCAGGAACAAAACCGACTCTCCCCAGCAAAGCTTGTAGAGCCTCAGCGTCTCTTCTCGAGAAGTGCTACAGAGCTCAAGGTCTCGCGGCACGCGCCATGAACGCGTCCGCGATGATGCAGGCTTACCTTTGCAGAAAAACTCCAACAACTGCAGGAAACCTCGGATAAGCAAGCTGCTGCCGAATTACTGTTCTGGTTCTCGCAGAGCTACAGACTTTGTTCTCCGTATGATGGGGACAGCTGCTATGGCTCAGGGAAGAGGTATGGCGGAAGTGGTCATCACGATCCGCCACCTGTGGATGACATTGACGGATTTACCGGAGAGACAAAAGGTGCCTTTTCTCCACCACTCGATAGAAGCGGAGGGTCTTTTTGGACAGACTTTGGAGCAAATCCAAACCAAGCTGGACCAAAGGCGCAGGCAGGCTGATGCCCTCAGGGTGGGCATTTTTCGTCTGAGTTTCGTCCCCCCCAGAGAGCCCGCTGGAGGCAGACCTGCACAGCCGAGGCACAACTCGACGACGCGTGCGCCAACGCAGAAGCAGACAGCATACAAGGAGGAACCTCGGCAAAAAACCCCGCCGAGCCACCCTCGCTCCGAGCATGCATGGAGCAAAAATAGGTTTGTCCCACGCCAAGCGAGCAGGCACAGGGCCTCCTCGGCGAGCCGGGACACTCGTCAAAAACGTACCTGATGAACCAGGCCCATGTTCACATTTTAGACGACCTCCCGCCCACGCGGTAATGGGAGTGTTCGCACCTTGTTCAGACTTTATTCGTAGCAAAGTACAAATGGCTGATAACTCTGTTGCATGCACAAACCATGTTCTCCCTGCTGTGAGTGACATCAAATCATGTATGTCATTGCACGTAAGCACAAATAAAACTCATAAAACAGCACATCCCTGTTTTATTGAAAAAAAAACACACCAACACAAATAACGTCAACTGTACGGGCCTCTGGCCTGTTGGCTGTCATAAAGGGGGGGGGGGAAGGGGGGCACATCCCCCTCCCTCATGGCTTATGGGGTGCCAGTCTACTCAATAAGCCCCAGAAGGGTGCCTCAGGACCTGTCTCCAGAAGACAGACCCAGAGACGTCTGTGAACATACCCTACACCTTTCACGGAGACAGGTGGGAAAGGGCACGTGTCCCAGCCCCCGCTCCATTATGAGCAAGGGGCTGGCTAATACACTAACCAGATGACCACGTGACAGGTTCGCACCACAGGAGAGCACGTCGGATGCCCCAAGGCAGACACAACTTTCACACCCTCAAAGCAATGGCTGTGATCACGTTACTGTGTGTGTAAAAGGGCGGCCGTGGCGTAGTGGTAATGGCAGTCGTCACTGGATTGGAAGGTTGGAGGTTCGAATCCCGGTTCCGCACATCATGTGTCGTTGTGTCCCTGGGCAAGACACTTAACCCCGAGTTGCTCCCGGTAGGACTGGAAGGCGCCTTGCATGGCAGTCGCCGCTACCGGTGTATGAATGTGTGGATGAATGGGTGGATGGTTGGTATTGTAAAGCGCTTTGGGGCTCCTCACAGGGGGCTGGAAAGCGCTATATAAATAAGCTCCATTTACCATTTACCATTTAAAAGGATCGGAGTCTAACCAGAATTTTCCTCCTGATTTTGAAAGGAAACTGGGCTCCTTATCAACAAATCATCTTGAGTCTGCCGGTCACAAAGGACCATCCCCATGTTCACACGTTGCTGCTACTCCTTTATTATTCATGAAAGACACGTAACGCTCGAGCGGTAGAAGAGCAGCACGTGACTTTCCTCACAAAGCTACATCAAACTTGTTTCCACACAACAGTATCCCACTGGGTGGGACAACAACTGGAATCAGGAGATCTGCTCATTTACAGAAGCAACAGCCCCTCAATCCAATAAATCCTACTTTGGAGGGAAACAGTAGATTTCCTGTCCCGACTCAATCTAATAAAATTAATGGACTTCATCTGTCTTCGAGGAGACTCGATCAAGGAAGTCTGTTAATACATCAACGTGGAGGCCCACTCCCCAACTTGGTTGACCCTCAAAGGCTTACACAGGAAGTCGCAGTCCAGCTGCTTAGGCCAGGATCTGGAATTAATTCCAGCCTGTTAGCCGAAAAGGACAGGCTGATGGCTTCGGGCCTGCCTGAGAATGTGGTGAAAACCATACAAAATGCCCGTGCCGGGTAACACAGTCTCTATACGCACAAAAGTGGCACATCTTCGAAGCCTGGTGCTCAGAAAGAAATATAATTTCTTATGCTTGCGACCTGGCTCAACTGCTAACTTTCCTTCAGGATTTACTGGAAAAGGGTCATTCTTATTCAACGATTAAAGTGTTCCTTGCAGCTATCTCTGCCTGTCACGAGGGCTGGGGACACAGGACTCCTGGAGCCTATCCAGTCATAATAAGATATATGAAAGGTGTGCTTCGAACCAAGCCATCCAGCAGGACCTTGACCCCTGGTTGGGATCTTGGTCTGGTCTTGGGGGCACTTTGCGACCCACCATTCGAGCCTCTCAGTGAGATTAAGATAGATCTTCTATCTTATAAAACTGCTCTTCTCCTGGCTCTTTGCTCAGCGAAACACGTTAGTGACCTCCATGCATTGTCTGTAGATCCAATGTGTACCAGATTCGCCCCTGACGGGTCAAAGGTCACACTGAGGCCTAATCCCGCATACACTCCCAAGGTCTTGACTCTGAACCATAGGAGTCTAGACTTTGATCTCTCCTCCTTTCCACCTGCTCCTGTCCTCACTTAGGAACAGGAAAGGCTACAGGCTCTCTGCCCAGTGAGGGCTTTACGCACCTACATGCAGAGAACAGCTGAATGGAGGAAAACAACCCAACTGTTTGTCTGCTTTGCCGCACCTGCTACAGGAAAGGCCCTATCAAGATAGCGCCTCTCACATGGGGCGACGGAGGCCATTAAAAGGGCATACGGTAGCAAAGGTCAACAAGTGCCCCCTGGAGTCCATGCTCACTCAACCAGGGGCTTGGCCACTTCCTGGTCATTGTTTAAGGGTGTGTCAGTTGCAGACATTTGTGCTGCTGCAAACTAGAGCTCTTTAAACACTTTTGCAAAGTACTACAGTTTGGATGTTACTGCAAGTGACGTCACTCAGGCTGTTCTTTCTAACACACAGTAGAAAGTAGCTTTGAGATGCCTATTGGTCAAAGGTAGACGTTCACACTAACAGGCATTTTACTGAGCATTTCAAGGGCGTGAATGGATTACGTTCCCATAGCAAGTATGTTGCACCGAGAGACCAACTGAAAGGGAACTGAAAGTTATGTACCATAACTCATGTTCCCTGAAGGAAGGGAACGAGGTGCAACATAGCTGGTCCTTTTCAATGCTGAAAGCTCGGTGAAGTGCAATTTTGGACATTTGGAGGGGCGTCAGTCGCCTAAGTACCTAAAGGGCGGTACCTCTGGCGCGGGGTGACGCCCCTGACCGTAAAAAGCGTGAATGTATTCCTGCAGGTAATTGCGCAGGGGCGCAATTCCCTTAGCAAGTATGTTGCACCTCGTTCCCTTCCTTCAGGGAACATGAGTTATTGTGCATAACTTTCAGTTTCTTGTTCAACAATTTTTGAGCTATTTCAACAATTCATAAATCAAAATATTCAGCTCTTTCACGACAATCCTGCTGTGACTCTTAGTATTGGTGCAACTTTTGCTTTTTGAAATATTTAGCCTTTTCTGCCATTTTTGTTTCTCATTGAAAATGAATTGAGCTCAATTTTCATCCTTCAAATCTTTTTCTAGCTACTTTCAGCTA
>JBBPBX010014388.1:16278-43840 GCA_038048925.1 Garcialebias charrua
CCCACACACCCACTACACAGCCGCTTTAGACTGCTGCCATCAGGGAGGAGACTGAGGAGTCTCCAGGCTCGAACCAGCAGACTGAGAGACAGCTCTGTTCATCAGGCAGTCAGGATGCTAAACACTCTGCCTGCTCTGCCTCCCCTCCCATTTGAACTGCCTTAACACAAAAAACTTTCTCACACATTACCACACAACACAAAGTTTTTAACACTGGACTCTGTGTCATCAAACGGGTTATTCACTAAACTCTCGGTCATGTGCTCATTCAGTTTGCACTACTTTTCATATTTGCACTAATGTTTGTATTACATTACTGCCTACAGGTACCCCTCGAGTTACGTCAGGGATAGGGACCTACGTGTGTGACTTAGGTCGATGTTGTCGTACCTCGCGGACCAAAAACACCTGCCTGTCGTAGGTCCGCGTTTCTGACATAGGTCGCGGCTATACCGCTAACGGAGCGCCGCACACATATTTAATGGCATGAGACTGAACAAGCAGACATACTAGGCCATAAACATGCACAGAACTGTACAGTAAATGAATACTGTACAATAAATAAAAAATATAATGTCTTACTTTGAGCTGGTCAAAGCCTGCCTTCGTCTTTTAGCATCAGCTCGCACCCGTCCGAGCTCCCCCAGCTTCCTTACGCTCCACACGCACACACGTGGTCAAAACTGTTTAAAAGAAGGACTGTTAGCTTCTTAACTTCATACATTTGGAGCCAGAAAAAAAAAACTTACTGAAAGCCGTTTCTCCGCGATGTCCTCCATCCAAAACAAGCTCGGCGTTAGCTACGGTTAGCAGCAATGGTTAGCATGTCAGTTCATTCAAAAAGGCTGTCGGCTTTGTATCTCCGCGTTAGCTCGGTGTCCCCCGACTGCCAGGCGGACATTTGCGGCGAGCTCCCGGCCGCAGATGGCCCCTCCGCGGCATGTCGGCTCGGTGTCTTCGCCTGTGTTTGCTGCTCTGTTAGCTGCTGTCGTTAGCATGTCGGGCGAAGTTGTTGGAGCCATCGCGGGGCGATCCGCGGCTGCTCCTCCGGGCCTGAGACGTCCACAGAGTTGACCGAGTGTTTCCAGCTAATTTATCCGTATGAGGCAACCCTGATCGGGCACACGGAGCCAGCTGACAGTAGCCTCTGGAGCTCCATTGACCGCAGTTCTGTTGTAAAATGGCGACCGGAAACGACCGGAAGTTGCGTAAATACGATCAAATTGTAATTAAAACGTAATATTAATAATTATACTTTATTTATAAAGCCATTTAAAACGACCACAGCTGCAACAAAGTGCTATACACATGAAATTAATAACATAAAAAAAAATTAAAAAAAAAAAATAATAATTTTTTTTTTAAATCATATTTTTATTAAATATGATAAAATCGTAAGTCTGAGTTGCCGTAGGTCGCAGGTGACGTAGGTCGAGGGTTTGCTGTATAGTCATACTACTGTTTACATTCACTGTTTACATTTATTAATACTGTTTACATTTATTACTACTGCTTTACATTTATTACTACTGTTTACATTTACACTACTTTTATCTACACTACTGCAGATACATATACAGCATTCTCTGACTAGCCTTATCTAAGGATGCCAAATGTGCCTTATGTGCCTCACTGCATATGCCACTTTGCCTCTATACCAACATCAACTACCTCATACATATACTGTGTACATTAACTTATATGCTGCTGTGCCACTCTTTGCAAATGTCAATGCTAGAACCTTCAGTTTATTTTATAGATATACTTTTTATACTTTTTATACTACTATGCAAAAACTCAGGACAGTATTACACTTTTATTATTTCATTTTATGCTTATGTTCATTAAATGTTTAGTGTTTTGAGTGTTGGTGTAAATTTTCATACTTTTATACTACTATGCAAAAACTCAGGACAGTGTTACACTTTTACTATTTTATGCTTATGTTTATTAAATGTTTTAGTGTTTTAGTGTTTAGATGGTTACTGTTGCACCGAGGGACTGAGAGAAACGCAATTTCAATCCTGTGTATGTCCTGTACATATTGCAGTTCTGACAATAAAGTTGACTTTGACTTTGACTTTTCTGCTATTTCAGCTTGTTAGGCTCCTTTTAGCTTATTTCTGCAAGTTTCAGCCTTTTCTGCTATTTCAGCTACTATTTAGCTGTTTTATGCAAATTTTAGCTTTTTCAGCTAATTCCATTTTTGTTGTACCCATTTAAATTTTTTTAGTCTATTTCAGCAAAAAATGTGCTCACTCTGCTTCTGGTAATTTCAGCTTCTTTCCGCAATTTTTAGCTACTTTTCAGCTGTTTTTTCTTTTGTATGCTAATTAAAGCTTTTTTAAGGCAGTTTACACTTTTAGTGTTAATTTCTGCTTCTTTCAGCCTAATTGGGCAATTGTGTTCTTTTTACTTTCTCATGCTAATTTAAGCTTGTTCTACCTTTTTTGTTTTTAGCATATTTTAGCTAATTGCAGCAGTTTTCATATAAATTCAAGTTTTTCATGGTAATTTCTGCTACTTTCAGCCTAATTAAATTATTTCTGCATGCTAATTTCAACTTGTGCTCCTTTCAGCTTGTTTCTGCTAGTTTTAGTTATTTCAGCTACTATTTAGCTGTTGTTATGTTATTTTTCAGCCAATTCCACATTGTTGCACTCATTTCAACTTTTTGTTCTTTCTGCTTTCTTTAGGCTTGTTCTACATTTTCAGCTATGTCTCAGCATGATTTTTTGTTGTTGCTAATTTCAGCTGTTTTTCAGCAAGTTCTTCTGCAAAAAACATTCACACTGCATTTTTGCAGGAAATGCACTTTCTGTGGTTTGCTTTCAGGTTTATGTTTGGCTTCTACCTTTCAATCAGAAACAGATGAGTAAATGGCAGAAGTGTAGAGAATTATATTTTAGGTCAGCGATTACAAAATAACTTTTAGATTAAGCATTTTTTATCTTTTTTTCAGCTTCTCCCTTCTTCAGGGGTCACCACAGCGAACTAGTCGCACGAAGACTTGACAATTGTTTCTACGCCGGATGCCCTTCCTGCTGCAACCACAGACCACCGAGCTACCACAGCCCTCTGTGTGGAGCAGAGAGCTGATATCTAGGGTTCCCGGGGGAGCAGATGGTGGGGGTTAAGGGCCTTGCTCAAGGGCCCAGAGTGGGGCAGATGAGGGTGGAGACAGGCGTGACTGCTTCACTTATCCCACCCACATTCTTGATGTTGTTGGTACCGGGGCTTGAACCGGCGACCTTCCGATCACAAGCTCACCTTCTTAACCTCTGCACCACCACTCCCACAGATTAAACAGAATGATGCAAAACTACATTTAATCTATATCTGGACATTTTCTTCTTCAACCTCCAGAGAAAATGTTTTGGCTGAAAGTTGGATGTCAGTTTATTCAGTCTGATGTGTTTTTTTACATTTCAGGAGTGAATTCTGAACTTTGTAAAGTCTCTGCTTCCAAATGAACTAGGATTTTTATTTGAGCACACACACACGCTCACATAACACCTAACACCCACACGTTGTGCCCACATTGTAACAGTGGGTGCTTTGTTATGAACACGACGCTGGATCCAAGCAGGAAATCCAATAAATTCAGTGGCAGCACAAGTGCAACACATTTGATTGCTGCGTTTTACCGTGTCACCGTAAGACACCAGAACAATGTGAGCTGTTCAAATTAAACCCTCCCAAAGAGGAAAATGTCACAGCAATCCAAGAGAATAAACTGTTGTTAAACTTTGTCACCAGAGGTAAATACACGAGCTGCAGCGAGATGAAAACTAATTGTTGGTCTTTTGTTCCTCTAAAAGTGACGACAGCAATACGAATAAAAAAGAATAAAATAAGCAGCTTGAATTGCAATTTAAATTGTTTTTGAAAAACCTTTTGAATCTTTTGCCTCTTTTAAATTGACTGTATTTTAATTTGCATGCAGCGTTTAGCAGAACAAAAGATTTTCCTGTAGGAAATGAAAGTCTTGTTTTTTTAAATTATTATTTATTTATAAAAAGTGACATTAAAATGTGCATAAAACCTCATCAACATTCAGATTTTTTTTTAAACACAGAAATAAAGTAAAGCCCTAAAATTCCTTGAATAAATTACCCATTTTATGTTCGACCTTTAGATTAAGGTTAAGAAAAGACATATCTTTTATATCAAACCTTGAAAATGATGTTTTGCACAACCTCAAGCATTCACTGGAGAAATGTGTTCTTTTTCATTCAACCTTTATTTAGGCAGGTTAATCCCATTGAGCCTCCAGGACTCATTTACAAGAGAGACCTGTCTACAAACTAAAGAATGATGACAACAGCAACAGTAGATTTTTTTTGAACAATAAACAATAGACAATCATAAGAGAGAAATACAGATAAAAAAAAAAAGTTAAAATAAGATATCAAAAAAGTAGCAAAAGCAGCGAGATGATAAGGCAAATGTAGAAAAGTAAAAACAGGAACACGTCTGTTATGTCTCTCAGCTGCTACCACATCAAGTGTTAGTTCAATTCCTGTCAATTTCACAGATTCAGTCATTCTTTTCTTTGCCAATGTGCATTAGATTGAATTGGATCAACTGCAAAAACTAATCAGCTGTAGATGTGCATCGATTGATTACTGTTCAAAAACAAATCCATCCAGTAGTTGATGAAATATTTTGCTAACAGATAAAGTTGATTAAAGTAGTTACTGTCAGAGTTATAAGCACAGATCACTCTGAGTGTGCGTTGACGATGATCCTCATCAGTGAACAGTGCAGTTAGTTCCTCTTCATCACAAGAGACAGGAAGATTGTGGGCGCTCCTCTCCTGCGCCCCAAATACAGTCGCACAGTATGGATCCAGCTTCCAGTCCTGGAACAGATTATTATTATTATTGCTGATGTGCGTGTGCGTGTATGTCTATGTCTATTTTGGAGTTATACCTCCACCCCCAGATAAAACTCCACCAGCCACCACTGATTCTCAACCACAGGTAATCCTCGACTTATGACGGAGTTCCGTTCCTACGCGCCGCCGTAACCTGAATTTCTGCGTAAGTCGGAACATACGTACAAACTGCACCTTATGTATGTACAATTCTGTATTTTACCAAGCACTTAGCCTATCCTAACACAGTACCCTACATAATTATCAAAAAACACATACATTTGGAGCCATAATGAAGGAAAAAAGAGTTATGTTCCTGCTGGGAGCTGGTGAAGCCTTCCTCCGTCTGTTAGCATGTTAGCTCGTTGCTCCTCCAAGATCTGAGGCTGCCTACGTTTCCATTGCTTCGCGCGGTCCAGAGTTTACAGTTAAGTCTGTTAGCATGTTAGCTCATCCCTCTAGCACTAGCATGACTGAATTTTCAAGATCCTAAGGACAAACCCCCTCATTCTCCTCAACCATTAGTGGGCCATTAACTGCCTTTTCTTATAAATATGCGTGCACTAGGGGTTGAACGAGTACATAATTTTTAACCTCGACCTTAACATAAAAAAACTCGAACGACGCTCGAGTAGCCGATGACGTCACAGTGTCTTATGATGCAAAATAAATAAATAAATATAAATGCATAAAAACCGTCTTTACAAAAAGAAAAAAAAGACCAACAAAACATTGGGAGCATTTATTATGCTCCTATCATTTATCATACTGCAGATAAGTCACAGGAAAAACAAAACTATTAGTTATTATTATTAATATTAAAAGTGAAAGTATACCGTGCGGCGCTGAAACCGAAACTGAAAAACAAATGGGGCAACACCGCACCACAGCCTGAAGTGCTGTGCAATTTAGGTTTACTTTTAGAGATTAATGTGTTTATAGGTTTTTTTAATAGGTCTAGAGAGATTAATATGTTGCTTTTGTTTGTGAAACGAGAGAGGAAGCTGCCGTGTTATATATGTGGCCTGCAATGCAACACCGCCACCTGCTGCCAGTCACAATCTACGGTGGTCAGAGAACAGAAAATCAACAGGAAATAGCGCATTTTATAAATTAAAAACTGTTTTACCTTTTTGACAAGACTGCCTGCTCCATTTACATCCGTGCGCACAAAGGAATCCATTTTGTGGCGTCTACTAAAAGCTACCTCGCACGCTGTGAAATGTGATGTGATGACGTCACTACGGGTACTCGAGGTGGACAAAAAAGCCTCGATAGAAGTCAAAGCACTCGAGCTGTCGAAAACTCGGGTATTCTGTTAATGCACTAGCGTGCACACAACTCAGACACCCCCACCACACCAGACTGCATTCCAATGTTTCCACCAGGTAAGTAAGACTCTGCTTGCACTTCCCCTCTTAGTCAGAAGCGAGGCCCTGACCTAAATTCACACATAACAGACAGTTATCTCACAGTTGAACATTTTGGGACATCCACTGAACGGAAAGCTTTGTCTGCTCCAGAACAATTTTATGCATAAAATTGTCTTATTCTGCTGTGCTGATTATCCTGTAACCCTGAGGTTCTGTCAAATAAATTATTTTGCTTACAAGTACTGTCTCTCTCCTTGTCCTTGGCACATGTATATACGGTGCGTGCCGGCACATGCAGGTGGCCCATTGCTGTGTTCTACAACATGCTTGACCTAATGTTGTCTGTCCTGACGGACCGACACAGGTCACATGACATGAAGTCAACTGACGGACCGACATAGGTCACACGACATGAGGTCAACTGACGGACCGACACAGGTCACATGACCTGAGGTCAACTGACGGACCGACACAGGTCACATGACCTGAGGTCAACTGACGGACCGACATAGGTCACACGACATGAAGTCAACTGATGGACCGACACAGGTCACACGACATGAGGTCAACTGACGGACCGACACAGGTCACATGACATGAGGTCAACTGACGGACCGACACAGGTCACATGACCTGGGGTCAACTGACGGACCAACACAGGTCACATGACCTGAGGTCAACTGACAAAACGACACAGGTCACACAACATGAGGTCAATTGACGTACCGACATAGGTCACATGGCATGAGGTCAACTGACGGACCGACACAGGTCACATGACCTGAGGTCAAGTGAGGGACCAACATAGGTCACATGACCTGAGGTCAACTGACGGACCGACATAGGTCACACAACATGAAGTCAACTGATGGACCGACACAGGTCACACGACATGAGGTCAACTGACGGACCTACACAGGTCACATGACATGAGGTCAACTGACGGACCGACACAGGTCACATGACCTGGGGTCAACTGACGGACCAACACAGGTCACATGACCTGAGGTCAACTGACAAAACGACACAGGTCACACAACATGAGGTCAATTGACGTACCGACATAGGTCACATGGCATGAGGTCAACTGACGGACCGACACAGGTCACATGACCTGAGGTCAAGTGAGGGACCAACATAGGTCACATGACCTGAGGTCAACTGACAAAACAACACAGGTCACACAACATGAAGTCAACTGACAGACCAACACAGGTCACATAACCTGAGGTCAACATGATGGACCGACATAGGTCACATGGCATGATGTCAACTGATTTACCAACACAGGTCACATGACCTGAGGTCAACTGACACAACGACACAGGTCACATGACATGAAGTCAACTGATGGACCGACACAGGTCACACGGCATGAGGTCAACTGACATACCAACATAGGTCACATGACCTGAGGTCAACTGACACAACAACACAGGTCACATGACATGAAGTCAATTGACGGACCGACATATGGCACACGACATGAAGTCAACTGATGGACCGACACAGGTCACATGACATGAGGTAAACTGACGGACCGACACAGGTCACATGACCTGAGGTCAACTGACAAAACGACACAGGTCACAATACATGAGGTTAATTGATGTACTGACATAGGTCACATGGCATGAGGTCAACTAACGGACCGACACAGGTCACATGACCTGAGGTCAAGTGATGGACCAACACAGGTCACATGACCTAAGGTCAACTGACAAAACGACATAGGTCACACGACATGAAGTCAACTGACGGACCGACACAGGTCACATGACCTGAGGTCAACTGATGGACCGACATAGGTCACATGACCTGAGGTCAACTGACGGACCGACACAGGTCACACGGCATGAGGTCAACTGACGTACCAACACAGGTCACATGACCTGAGGTCAACTGACACAACGACACAGGTCACATGACATGAAGTCAACTGATGGACCGACACAGGTCACACGGCATGAGGTCAACTGACGTACCAACACAGGTCACATGACCTGAGGTCAACTGACACAATGACACAGGTCACATGACATGAAGTCAACTGACGGACCGACACAGGTCACATGACCTGAGGTCAACTGACGGACCGACACAGGTCACACGACATGAGGTCAACTGACGGACCGACACAGGTCACATGACCTGAGGTCAACTGACGGACCGACACAGGTCACATGACCTGAGGTCAAGTGACGGACCAACACAGGTCACATGACCTGAGGTCAAGTGACGGACTGACACAGGTCACATAACATGAGGTCAACTGACGGACCGAAACAGGTCACATGACCTGAGGTCAACTGACGGACCGACACAGGTCACATGACCTGAGGTCAAGTGACGGACCAACACAGGTCACATGACCTGAGGTCAACTGACAAAATGACATAGGTCATACGACATTAAGTCAACTGACGGAACGACAAAGGTCACATGACCTAAGGTCAACTGATGGACCGACATAGGTCACATGACCTGAGGCCAACTGACGGACCGACACAGGTCACATGACCTGAGGTCAAGTGATGGACCAACACGGGTCACATGACCTGAGGTCAACTGACAAAACGACACAGGTCACACAACATGAAGTCAACTGACGGACCGACACAGGTCACATGACCTGAGGTAAACTGACGGACGTGTATATATGATGCGGCCCATTGCCGTGTTCTACAACATGCTTGACCTGGCAGCGATAAATGCTTATGTGTTATACAAGGCCTGCACTGGGTCCAAGGATTTTGGACTGAGGGGTAGGGGGTGGGGGGTGTAGGTGTAGAATTAATGGGCCATTAGCATTTGAATCGACATTATATAGCCCACTGAAAGGGACCGGGGGATTTAGAAGCCAAGTTCACTTGCGCAAAAAAGCGCAGCCTTAGTCAAATTAGTGCTAGCCTCATCTGCTTGGTCCAGTCCGGTCTGCCTCGTAAACCTCCGGTCCAAACAATAAGGTCTCCTGTAATTTTCCACTGAGTGCTCGCTGCTTCTGTTGTCAAAAACCGGAAGTAACCGGAACTTGGCTTTTCAAAATAAAAATAAATAAAAAAATTAAATGGGAGATGCGTGACATAACCACGAAACGTCGTAACTCGAGACCGTTGTAAGTCGAGGACTACCTGTACTACCATGCTGAATTTGAGCTCAGACAGGGCTGTAGTCGTTTTTGTGTTTACGCTGATGCTGCTCAATAATCCAGGTAGAAAATCTAAAAAATCTAAGTCTGGTCCTCTGGACATTTAAAAAACAAAACAAAAGTTTTTTGAATGTCCAGAGGACCAGACTTAGCTTTTTTAGATTTTTGTGTTAGCTAAGACTGCTTAGCTGTGGCAGCCATTTTGAATTGTGATGATTTAAATAGTTTATCAGCTGTAGAGGTATAGATCTAATAATTTTTTTCTAAAAGTCTTCTTAAAATTTGGTAAGTGATAGGTGAGCTATTTTGCTAACAGCACGGACAAGTTATAACAGACACACACACGGTCAGAGAAAATCATCATCGTGACCGTTGGCTGCTCCGTGACATCATAGGTTATTTTAATATTTCACATGAACAGCTGAACAAGGCAGAGCGGCGTTTTATTTCACGTTATGTGTGAGCGAACTCTTTAAGTGAAGCATCGTTCACTCTTTCAACGAGCTAAAGAGCCTCACTTTGTTTTGGGCCGTGCAGTCGACACAACCAGGCAGAAAAACACGAGCAATTCTTTTGCTCCACCGCTCGATGGCAAACAGATGATTCCTCCCGGTAGTTTTTATTCTTCAGCTGAGCTGCATTGATTTGGCAGCTCTGGATGTCACACACGCACCGAACAGCGCTCAGTGACTTTGCTATCCCATTCCCATTTAAATTGCCTCTGCGTTTTCTTTCTGACACCTGTTTAAATCAATGGCTTCCTCTGCAGGTCATGGGCTGAATGTACTGAGGCGCACACCGGCCGCCTCTCAAATCCACTAAAATCAACACAATAATTGAAATATTTTCAAGCTGATTACACCGAAGCCCGGGGCTTGGCGGGTTGCTAAGAGTACGCTCCCCAGTTGCTAGGGGGAGTAAATCATCTTGCATTATTTGATTTTTGTTACTGATATGAAACTGCAAGTCCCTCGATTAAACGTCTCACAGTCAAACACCTTGGGGACAGACGGGAGAGGCGAAAAAATAAAATAGCCACTGCAAACCTGTAAAATAGCATCTCTGCTTCCACGGGGCTTTAACACAAATGTTTTCATTTGTTCCCGCTGAAATAAACCAGGCGCTGCTTTTTGCTGTCATTGAAGAAAACCAGAGAAGACAGCAGGACATGAAGAAGTCCCACGTCGCACGCAGGCTTGGAGAGATCACAACTAATCTTTCTGTCCGTTTCCTCCAAACCGTTTGCACCAGCAATCTGATGCTTCAGCAGCAATCTGGTGAAGTTTGGGCGTAACGGTCTGAGAAGTAAACCGTCAACGGAGAGAACAAATCAAGGTGGACGGCCTTGTTTCCTGAAGTGTCACAGATAATTGCGTCCCCCTTTTCTCCCCAGCAGAAGTCCATTACATGCTCATGTTTGTGTTACAAATATTAGAGCTCCTCAGATTATTATGATCCATTTTTATATACAGGTGGTCCTCGACTTACGAACGAGTTCCGTCCCTTCAGCTGGTCGCATCTCGAAAATCACCGTAAGTCGGAAAACACACGAGCCGCCACTTACACACGTACATGTACGGTACTGTACAGTTACCAAGTTACCAAGCACTTCACCTATCCTAACAGAGTACCCTACATAATTATCAAAAAACACATACAGTACACTTGGAGCCATAATGAAGGAAAGAAAGAGTTAATTTCTTACTTTGAGCTGGTCAAGCCTTCCTCCGTCTTTTAGCATGTTAGCTTGTTGCACGTCTGAGCTCTGCAGCTTCCTGCTGCTCCACGCGGTCCAAACTGTTTACAGGAAGGACTGTTAGCATGTTAGCTCCATACATTTGTAGCCGTCATGAAGGAAAAAAGAGTTAATAACTTACTGGGAGTCGTTTCTCCGCGGTGTCCATCCAACAAGCTGCGCCCGTTAGCCCCTCCAAAAGGCTGCCGCAGCTGTTTCTCCGCGTTTTAGCACGTTAGCTCGGTGCAGCGGAGCGATCGGCGGCTGCTGCTCCTGGCCTGAGACGTCCACAGAGTTCACCGAGCGTTTCCAGCACATTTATCCTATGAGGCAAACTCTGATCGGACACACGGTCCATCCAAAGCCGGCTGTCGACGTCTGAGCTAACCGAAGCTGGCGGACACTGCCGAAAACTGATGGACACTGCCGAAAACTGATGGACACTGCCGAAAACTGATGGACACTGCCGAAAACTGATGGACACTGCTGAAAACTGATGGACACTGTGTAAATCAGCTTAATAATAATAATAATAATACTTTATTTATAAAGCCATTTAAAACAACCACAGCTGCAACAAAGTGCTGTACACATGAAATGAAGAACATTTAAACACATACATTTTTATTTTATTTTATTTTATATTTTTATTGATATGATGCGTTTGTAACATCGAATTGCCATAAGTCGAGGACCACCTGTATCTCCCATTCAACGTGAACACGGGGGAGACTCGTTGGATGCTTGCTGATGAGAACTGGACCTTCACTCTCAATCAACTGAATGTGAATGCAGCGTGAGGAGGATCTTCTCCAAAGACTTGTCAGACATCGGGGCTGCTCCGGCAGCCTTGTCAAACGAGATCAGTGTTCTTCATAACGGGGGGGTCAAGTGAAGGGGCAGCCTCTTCACTTGGTAACAGCCTGGCAGCAGCCAGTGTGTTATACGCACAAAGTATATAGCCTATATATATCTATATAGCCTATAGATTTGCAAAGTCCTGCACACTGAAAACCACTGATGCACATTAAAAAAGTGTCAATGTAATCCTGCAAATGGGTGCCAGCTGAATTAGTTAATCTAACCCAACATTAGATTATATTGTGAGAGTGAACTTGTCTGAAAAGAGACACTTTACACGAGCTGCTTCCACATTTTGTCATCGTTTAGTCAACAAATCGAAACAACCCCACAACCTGACAGATCCAGTAAAGACAAGGTGACGTGTGAGTGTCTCTTCATTAGCAGACCACCACGTGTGGCTGGAGGTAGTTGGATCGATAAAGCAGCTCTGTTATTTACCAACCACTTTTCTTGTGGCTGATTTGTCTTTAAACACTGCGGCTGTTTAACACGGTGTTCAGCGTGTGCACGAGACCATCTGCTCCCCCGTCCTGTGTCTTCTGAAGCCAGGCCTGACAAGCAAGAGATATGTCAGGGCAGTCCTGCACAAAGCAGCATCTGCCATGCCTGACGCCCACCATTGTGTGTCCATTTAATCTGCCCCCCCTCCCCTCTAGCAGCACACAACAGTTCCTGCCATTATGTTTTGCCACTCAATTAGCATCCCGCTGAACTAGAAGCCAGTTACCTTTAATGACGTGGTTGTTAGATGAGTGACAGCCGTCGGCGCAGCCCGCTAAATAAACCGAGGCCTGCTCCGGTTTTCCTGACTGCTCGCGCCGAGGGTTGGGAAGTCGGTGTCCCGGCTTCACCCTGCACCACCAACATTGTTTCCTCCAGTTCAGAGAGGCAGTGTGCTGGAAAATTGAGTCCAGATTCATTAGGTTTTCAGTGTGCCGCTCGAGTCAGTTAAATTGATACATTTCCTAACAAAATGGAAGTGCTTTTGTGGTGCCTGCGGATGGCTGGTGACCCCACTCGGCCCACTGAGCAGCCGAAGCAAGCTGATGGATCCATTAGACCGCTTACACTGCTTATTCCTCTCTCTCCATCTCTGACTGACTCTGTGAATCTGAACCAATTTCAGACTCTAATCACCATTACAAACCCTTCCACTGTCCATTTGTTACTCTGCAATTCGCATACACTACCTAGATTGGTTCAGAAATACCAGTTTAGAGGGCCCGCCTGCTTTGCCATGGTTAAATGGCTCATGACTGGTCCGTTTTCTCAGCTGAAGCAGGAAAAGCATCAGCCACCGGAGGAGCAGGCGGGGGGAATAACATCCAGAGAAACAAAGGGCTTTGAACAATTCCCAAAAGATAAATGAGAATTAGGAAGAATGATAGATAAATGAATAAATACTGTGGAAAATGGGTAGTTTGAAATCTGTAGAGATGACAGACAGGTCTCCAGGCCTCACTGCTGGCTGTGGTGGGAGAGTGTCCCCTGAATAACAATGACTGTTACACCTCCAAACATTTCCTCGTCCACGAGACGTTTTCACCCAGCTTTTATCTGCTCAGTCAACCGCGCCGCGCAGCCAAGTGGCTGGAGGATATTATTTCCCTGTTGGCCCAAGTCATATAACTCAGCTTAATATGCGCTCTATAATTTAAGAACTTCGAATTACGGTGGAAATACGCCTTGCTTTATTTTTTATCTATCTAACCTTCAACTTTGCTCAACTTTGAATTAGTGACTGAACATTTACACATAACAAGTAAAAAAAAGAAAGAAATGCTGGAAAAAGTCAGTTAGCAAAGCCTCACATGCATTATTTATGCCCTTAAATCATAGCAGTTCAATTGAAGGGCTTATATTGAAAACCGGTGAGCTCACCCGTCAGTCTCTACATCTAATTAACGGCTGCACCTCATATCCTCCAAGTGCAGAGGAAACATTTTAATTGATATTGAGATGTTTATGCCCTCAGAAAGTAATTAAGATTTTCAATTAATCCCGTCTTATTTCTGGACATCTTGGTTTCGTTGTCCTTGAGCGTCCAGCGATTATTCCCCGAACCTTCCTCAAATGAGGGAACTTCAATTACTTTACAGTGTGAGTGACCTCATACGAGGCCGGATCAACATTTAAATTAAAGAAACCCAATTAAATGACACAAAGCTGGTGAAATGAACACTAGCTGAAGCTGGTGTAGCCCTTTAGTTCATAATGAAGGTGAGAAGACATCATGAAAACAGCTGCTTTTATCAATCGCTCTGCAGCAATCAATTAAAGCAACCGTTCCTCTGAAACTCAGGCTCCCTGGGGGATCAGAGCGCCTGCGTGCACGTGCCATTCATGTGCGTTTCCAACGAAATGCACAAACATACACAACAGCACGCAACAAAAGTGTTTGCTCACCAACAAGGAAAGAAAAATCGATTCAGAAACGTTCGTTTCCTCTTCCCGGCTTCGCCCACACCGACTCGAGGAAAAGGTAAGAGCTGATATGAAAACATAATCCACACACGACTATATTTTTATGTCTTTGGACTCACATCTCCCCACACGTCAGGTGTGCACGTAAACTTGTATTGTAGGTCAAGAATAAATCATGGTTTCTCCTTGCTGCAGGAGCAGGACACACACACACAACCATGGAGCAACAGAAAGCTTGCTCAAGGATTATGGTGACATCATCTTTGCAGTGGCCCGTGAGTCGGGGCTGAATGGGTTTGAACCCTCTGTGCCACACGGAGATAACATTTGTCACAGGGGTTCCTCGGCGCCCTATTCATAGATTAGTGGACTGTCGTCTTTTCACAATGTGAAATGGTTTTGGCACCGCTGTGTTTATTTAAAGAAGAAAAAAAATCACCAATGCTTCCAAGGATGAGGAGAGCATCTTGTCTTTTTCTTGGGACCTCAACCGTTTGGCTTCACCCAGACACAGGAAAACCGGAGTGAAACCTTCAGCGCCGTGAACTCCCAGCATGCTTCAGCTTTCTGTTGCTCACAGGTTCACCTCGGACAATACAGGATATTCTGTTAAAAATGCAACGTTTAAAGACAGACTCGTGTTTTAACTTTTCTTAAACACAAATTCCAAATTTCCATTTATCAGTGATCCCACATTGAGCAGCACAAATAATAATAATAATAATAATAATAATAATAATACTACTAATAATAATAATTATTATTATTATTATTATTATTATTTTATTTAAAATAAAACAAATGGTGCAGCACTGGTACAAAACATTGTTCAAACCAACTGGTTTGATATTTTTTAAAAACATTTCCTTGTGCGTTGTTTTATGACAAATCTTTCCACAGGTGTAAAGTATTTGTGCTATTACTGATTATGACTAATGGAGAGTTTAACTTAAATACAGAAAAATATCAATTATTTTTTATTTTATGTTTGTCTTTGAACAAATTATAAATGTACATTTTATGTAAATGTGCTCTAACCAGATCCAGGAAGATGCCAATAAAATGCTTTTTGGTGTCAATTTTTAAACAGTCAGGCCTGAATTAGGCTCTCACAAAGAGTTATTATAATGTTGACATGCAGGGCAGATCATTTACATTTCATTACTCACATTTCAAGTTGGTCATTCAACTGAATCCCTGTCAAAGTTGATTTCTTTTAAACAACAAGAAATCAGTGATTTTGTCAGAAACTTGAATTCTTTTGAAAGTAACAAAGTTACAATAGGTTTCTAAATCACACTATGTGTAAGCTAAACTTGGGTTGAATTTAGTTTAAAAGTGAAAGTTTAATAAATGTTTAATAGACGTTCTTGCCGGCGTACACGTAGCACCACCGTATAAGTTGCATCCGTCCAAATATGTCTGATAAAGTGGGAAGAAACAAATAAGTCTCTTTGCTGCACAAGTTGCATCTATTGTGTGTCACCACTGACGCGTCACGTTTGTTAAGCATCACCGCTGACCACCTGGAAATGTGGCCCGGTGTTGTGCCAAAAATCGATTGGCTGCCAAATGGTGGCCGCAGGAATGTGCACGGTATAACTTAACAAGAATTAATCAAGATTAACTCTTAAAAACAATTATTTGTTAGCTCGACAGCACTTTGATGGTCAAATCAGCTGCATTTCACATGGGCGATGTGGCCAGCTGCAGGAGTTCTGGAGCCAGACGAAGGTGCTTTGGTATGGCAAACCAAGTGTCTCATTAATAACCACTTATAACTATTAATGAGACAAATCTCCATCCCATCACTCTCTCTCAGATCCTCCTCTTCGCTACATCTCCATGTACCCTCTGCCCGCCTCTCCACCATGGGGAGCAGGGCCTTCACCTGCTCTGCCCCTCACCTCTGGAACGCTCTACCGCCAGACCTTCGAAACACCACCTCCCTCTCTCTGTTCAAGACAGCCCTGGAAACCCATCTCTTTAGACTAGCTTATCATTAACTTTACTAAATGTATTTTTATTATTTAGCATTTTGTAATATTTATGTATTTTATATTTCAATTTGTCACTGAATGTTTGCACTGTATTGGTTTGTTAAGTGTCCTTGGGTGTCCTGAAAGGCGCTTTTAAATAAAATGATTATTATTATTACTTGGCTTGCCATATTAGTCGAGGGCCCTCTAGTGGCTGAAAATGGTAGTGTTCAATATGTTCTATGTCAGAATGAATGAAATCATCCGATCTCAACTAAAAATTGGTTTATGTTTATTAAATTTGTTCTTTTTTTTTTTTTTTACAAAAGAAACAATACAAGACAATCCCATAAATGATAATGTACAAAATATAAAAAAATGAAAGGTAGCAGAAAGAAGAATAAATCTTATTATATCTGCCCCTTTTTTCCAACAATCAGATTAAACAATAATAATCTTCAACCAACAGTACAAAATGACTAACTCTTTCTAATTTTCTAACTAATACAATACACATTACGCTATTTCATATATTTTTTTAACACATTTGTTTTGATCATTTTCTTAAATGTAAACATTGACTTGGCATTTTTAACTACATTCTCCAAGCCATTCCATAATCTAATTCCCTGGATTGAGGTAGAACGTCCCTTCAAACTAGTTCTGAATTGTGGTTTTACAAACATCTCTGTCCCCTTAAGATTATAACAACTTTGTCTTTTAACAAAATGCATTTGGATATTTAAAGGTAATGCATTATTTTGAGCCCTATACATAACTGATAAAATATTATAGTCTACCAAATCATGGAACTTCAATAACTTCAGTTGATAAAATAATGTACTTGATGGATGACGGTAATGTTTTCTAGTGATAATTCTTACAGCTCTTTTCTGTAATACAAAAATAGGCTTTGTGATTGTTTTACACGCATTCCCCCAAACATCAATACAATAGATTAAGTGTGGAACAATGATTGTGTTATACAACAAATACAGAGCTTTATCATTCAATAGGTCTCTGACTTTGTACAGTACTGCAATCGATTTAGCTATTTTTATTCTTACAGAATTTATGTGTTGTTTCCATGTCAGTTTGTCATCAATGATAACACCCAAAAACTTCACCTCACTCACTCTACAAATCTCAACATCCTCAATTTTGAGTGGAACATCAACAGTTTTCTTTTTATTACCGAATATCATGTAATTAGTTTTTTCTAGATTTAATGATAATTTATTTATTTTAAACCAAGTTTGTATCTTGACAAATTCTGTCTTTATCAATTCCAACATTTGTTCTATATCTTCACCTAAACAGAAAAAAGTGGTATCATCAGCAAAAAGTACACATTTAAGGAGGTTTTAGGAAACATCTATTAGTTGCTTCAGTGTATAAGTCACACGACTTGCAAAGTTATGCAAAAATATGTGACTTATGCCGCAATAAATTCTGTAATTAGACAAATAGACATCTAAGAATTTTGGGAAAAAATATTTAGACATCTATTAAAGTTTCACTTTAGACCAAATACAGACCAGCTTCAGATTAAATGTCTATCTTGTCTTTTCAAGTAAAATATGCTCACAGGTATACTAATTGTAAATATCAGCTAAATATTGTCAACAGTTCTTAATGCTGACTTCAAATTTTGTTAATAATAAAAAAGTGCAAATAAAGGAAAGCCTTTTAAAAAAGGATGTTACAAATTATATTTTCAGTTAAAATATTTTTCTGTCCACTAACCATGTTTGTATGACTTTAGCTGTTTGTCAGTCGCTGTGTGCACTGTGTGTACGTGTACGTACACACAGTGCACACAGTACACACAGTGCACACAGTGTTGTGCAGTCTTAAAACTTCTGTTTTCTTGGAGTTGATGTGTTCAACAACCAAAAATGCTACTTTTTTCAGAACATGCCTCAAACGATTTATTAAACCTGAAGAATCTGGATGAACTTGTAGGAACAAAAGGATGTTTTTGCATGTGTGCTGTTAAAATTACATTATTTTTACTCATCATTTACTCTCATTGAGGTCCATATATGAGCTGAACAGTTTTACAGGAAAAGCTCATTTGTATACAACTTTTAACTTTTATATCTGCAACTTGGTTCATAAGCTGCAGGAGACAAAGAGGAAAAGTAATTTGGTTTGTGTCAAAGGTTAGAAAACATCTGTAAACATGAACAAATGAGCTGATTTCTGTCATTTTACATTCACTTTGTCCTGTTTCTCATGGGAACATCTGCCAGAACGCAGCAGAATCATCACTTTCCACTCACCAAAAGTCGTTCAACGAACATTTGAGAACACAAACGACTGCAGCAGCTCTGCTGTCCGTCACACACGCACGTGCACGCTTCACGGGGCCTTTAATCAGCCTGGGCGGTCCCCACAGTTAGCATTTAAAGCAAATCTTTGCATCACAAAAAGGGTGAGATGTGTAAATGAGATGTGACATTTTATTTGTGTGGGGCCATGCGAGCAAATAAATAAATCTCCGGTCATGACACAGAGAGAGACTGCTGGAAAAGCCTCGTCTACACGGCACTCGCTGGTTAACTGTCACACCATTAAATTGTCTTCCACGTTGACATGTTGCTTTGCAATTGGTTAGCGGATGCAAAAAGAGGGAACACTTGCCAAACTGCTTCCAACAGCATGAAATTGATCTTGTGAATCGTATGTGACGGCGCCTCTTCTGCCCTATAATTGATCTACATTAAGGCTACGAGGCTGTGATTGGAACACGAAGCACATCATGAAGCTCTGTGTATCCCCGGCTGGCAGCAGGGCAGTTTATTCTTGCACCGGAGAGAGATTACATCTTCAATTTTACCTGGGGTGCACAGAGCTTGGTGTGCCAGCAGATATCTCTCCATAAGTGGGACCTTACTTACTGCTCTTTCAAGTGCTAGATCTATCCATTCACTCTAATTAAATTGAGCTTTTTAATCGGGTTCTTCTAATCCACAGTCAAGTGTGTTGGGACCCGGATGATGTGATTTGAAAGGGAATACTCTTGATTCGCTGAAACACTGTTATCTCTTCCACACTATTGAAATAAATTTGAAAATGAGGTTTGTGCTCTTAAGCGCCACATTCAGATAACCTGAGTTTTGACGTACAATGTCTTTCAAGTAAAGCAGCAGAATCTAAAGGGAAGAAAATTACTTTTTTTTTTTTGGTAAGACATTGAGCTAAAGCCAGATCTGGGGGGTGGGACTGAAAATACATGGCTTTTACCTGCATTGTTCCAGTGGAATAATTCTCCCTTCCACTTCCATGACCGGGGCTTTGGGAGAAGCAGTAGAGAGGACAGCGAGGAGGAGAACACAGCTGCAGCTCAGTAAGAAACATGAATATCACTCGACTCCACACCCTGCACTTGTAGATTTAATGTTGGAGTCATGATGAGTGATTTAATAAAAGTTTGTAACTACATACTTTTAAAATAATATTCAGATTTTAACATATGTTTTCTAATCTGTAAATATGTTTGTAAACTCTTAGTAACTTCAGGGCTGTTACACCTCTGAAATATTCTCTGCTGTTTCCTTTAATATGAAACCAGAACTGTTTCACTCCAATTAAACATTTAATTTCCTGAGATGTAATTAATTTATTTTAAAGCATAACTCTCATAAAGAGTTCTCTGTTTGGTTTTTTACTTGTAGGTAAATATGAACACTTGTTTTTTTTTCCAGGTTTGCATCATCTGACCTCCTGATGTGTTTCTGGCCCATGACTGCTCTGCTCTGCCATTCATGGTCGGTGTTCACCAAGAACTGAGAGGAACTCCCCATCAAGTTCAACTTGTGTTTATTTGTCATATACAGGTTAACACAGAGTTAACAGTACAATGAAGTGCTCAGGATGAGAAGAGCAGATTTGACTTGCTAAAAATCAAAGAACAAACTACTGTATACTAAAAGCATGCACAGTGAAAAAGTAATTATAATATTCACAAAGTCCTGAAGAGAGACGGATATAACAATGCAGCAGGATGAATTTGAATGAACTACTGCAAGTATTTCAAGCTAGTAATATAAGCTAACATGCACATAAAGTTTTAAATATATATATATATATATATATATATATATATATATATATATATATATATATATATATATATATATATATATATATATATATATATATATATATATATTATATATATATATATATATATATATATATATATATATATATATATATATATCCATCCATCCATCCATCCATTTTCTTCCGCTTATCCGGGGTCGGGTCGCGGGGGTAGCAGCCTAAGTAGGGAGGCCCAGACTTCCCTCTCCCCAGCCACTTGGAGCAGCTCCTCTGGGGGAATCCCAAGGCGTTCCCAGGCCAGCCGAGAAACATAGTCCCTCCAGCGTATCCTGGGTCTTCCTCTGGGTCTCCTCCCGGTGGGACATGCCCGGAACACCTCACCAGGGAGGCGTCCAGGAGGCATCCTAACCAGATGCCCGAGCCACCTCAACTGGCTCCTCTCGATGTGGAGAAGCAGCGGCTCTACTCCGAGTCCCTCCCGGATGACTGAGCTTCTCACCCTATCTCTAAGGGAGAGTCCAGCCACCCTGCGGAGAAAACTCATTTCAGCCGCTTGTATCCGAGATCTTGTTCTTTCGGTCATAACCCAAAGCTCATGACCATAGATGAGGGTGGGAACGTAGATCGATCGGTAAATTGAGAGCTTTGCCTTTTGACTCAGCTCTCTCTTCACCACGACAGACCGGTACAGCGCCCGCTTCACTGCGGACGCTGCACCTATCCGCCTATCGATCTCACGCTCCAGTTTTCCCTCATTCGTGAACAAGATCCCGAGATACTTAAACTCCTCCACTTGGGGCAGGACCTCCTCCCCGACCCGGAGAGGGCACGCTACCCTTTTCCGGCTCAAGACCATGGCCTCGGATTTGGAGGAACTGATCCTCATCCCGGCCGCATCGCATTCAGCTGCAAACCGCTCCAGTGAAAGCTGTAGATCACGAGCTGATGAAGCCAATAGGACCACATCATCTGCAAAAAACAGAGAAGCGATTCTAAGGCCACCAAAACGGATCCTCTCAACACCTTGGCTGCGCCTAGAAATTCTGTCCATAAAAGTTATAAACAGAATCGGTGACAAAGGGCAACCTTGGCGGAGTCCAACTCTCACCGGAAACGAGCCTGACTTACTGCCGGCAATGCGGACCAAGCTCTGACACCGGTCGTACAGGGACCTAACAGCCCATATCAATGGGCCTGGTACCCCATACTCCCGGAGTACCCCCCACAGAACCCCCCGAGGGACGCGGTCGAATGCCTTTTCCAAGTCTACAAAGCACATGTAAACTGGTTGGGCAAACTCCCACGCACCCTCCAGGACCCTGTTGAGGGTGTAGAGCTCCCTATATATATATATATATAGCAAGATGGCGCTGGTGTCACTAGCATGCCGTCTCTCGCTGTTTGTGTTCGTGCTGTTTTTATTTTTTATCACCAGTACCAGTTCACTGCTTGTGTATGATCGCCAAACATTGTTGGATCTTCGTTTCTCTGCCAAGGATTTAGTGAAATTCGACACTGATTGTGGTGTTCGTGCGACATTTCAGCCGTTATCCTTCGTCGGTGGGACACCTGCTCACACCTGCCACACCCACGCTCCTCTCCCTCGGCGTAGACGCCGGCGCCGCTGGGGCAAACGCAGCGGAAGACTTTTAAAGTTTAAAGCTTTTTTGGCACGATTTCCCGTGACCTCCCGGAGGAGAAATGGAGCATTTCCTGGTTTCTCCCTGAGCCCGCGCGTGCTGGACCCCGCTGACAGCTGGCTGGTGTGTGTCAGTTCAGATGACGTCATCAGCCCCCGCGGCCCCTGCTCTCCCCGTCCTCGCCGGCGTGGTGTCAACCCCTGTCATCTACGAGCCCTGCGTTGGGCTCCACAGACAGCTGCAGCTGCACCGATCCCTGCCAGGTTCGGTCTTGTTAACGCAAGATCACTGACAAATAAAACCTTCATCTTGAGGGACTTCTTCATGTCCAGTGATCTGGATTTCCTCTGCGTCACGGAGACATGGCTGAGAGCTGATGAACCCGCAGCTCTTATTGAACTATCTCCTCCTGATTGCTGCTAATTGCCCGCGCCTGTCGGGTCAGAAAGGAGGAGGAATAGCAGTTGTTTTTAAAAATGATTTTAAATGCCGTCAGGTCTGCCTGCAGTCTTTTACAAGTTTTGAACACTGCTCATTTGAAGTCGGCCGCTCTCATGTCATCTTGTGTGTCGTCATCTATCGATCACCCAAGTACAATAAGGATTTTATAAATGACTTTTCAGAATTTCTGGCCGACATCTTGCTCAAATATGACTTTGTTCTAGTACTTGGAGATTTCAATTTTCACTTAGACTGTCCTTATGAGCCCATCTCCAGGAGCTTTTTAAATGTTATTGACTCTTTTAATTTTGTGCAATCCGTGTCCGCTGCTACACATATTCTTGGACACAAGCTTGACTTGATCTTGTCCCATGGTCTGGAGGTCTCAAATTTGGAGATATGCGACGCTGTGTTTTCGGATCATAAGCCGGTCATTTTTGACATTCCTACACACTGTCCAGTTCAAGTGGGCGCTCCTCCTGAGCGCTGTCGCGTGTTCAACTCCTCCTCTCCAGCCCTGTTCTCCTCCACTTTTCTTGGTCTCTGCGAGGAGAACTCTGAAGACTCTCTTAGTTTAAATATTGATGAACTGGTTTCCAGCTTCCACTCTGTTTGTTCACAAACACTGGACACGATCGCTCCTTTGAAGAGCCGGCGCACCAGACCTGCTCCCGAGCCCTGGCTGAGTGACGTCACGCGCGCGGCCAGGCGCGAGTGCAGGAAAGCAGAACGCAGGTGGAAAAATAACAAGCAGCTGCATGTTTCTTTTGATATTTTCAAAGAGAGCCTGTTACATTATCAAGAAATTGTAAAAGCTGAGAAGAACAAATATCTCTCAGGTGTAACCTCTTCTAACTGTAACAACCCCAGAGTTCTGTTCAAAACTATAGACATGGTTCTCAACGCTCCTAAATCTGTTGGTTTTGACGCCTCCAGTGAAGTTTGTGAAAGTTTCTTTCACTTCTTCACTGATAAAATTGTGTCAACCAGAGCAGGTATTTCTCAGCCTTCATATTCACAGACATTTACACCTCCAGATGCAGGAAAAGAGCCACCTGCATCATGAAAGACCTCACTCACCCAGCACACTCACTCTTTGCCCCACTCCCCTCAGGACGGAGGTTGAGGAGCATCAAATGTAGAACCACTAGACTGAGGAACAGCTTCTACCCTGAGGCTGTTAGACTCATGAATAAATAAAACACTGCAAAATATCACATTGTGCTGATGCTGATCTGTTTTCTTGTTGCTGTGTTCATCTGTGTTCATCTGTGACCATCTGCTCATACAAACTCATGTTCGTGCTGCTGTTTATTTCCACTATATTAGGCTTAGTGTATTACTAGTTGATGTTTTTCTTAGTTAATTCTAGATGTTATTACTGTTTTTCTCTTGCATTTGTTGTTGGATGTAACTGGGACCCCGTGTACATAATCTCGTTTTCATCACATGTACCACATGCGGTGCAAATGACAATAAAGACTCTCTGACTCTGATATGACCCCTCCATTCCTCTACACTGCTCATCTGTTTTTGATCAGTTTGAGCCTGTGTCCTTCTCTTTTCTAGAGGACATAGTTGGTCATATGAGGCCCTCTGGTTCCCCCGCAGACTCCATCCCACCTCGTTTGTTTAAGGAGGTATTTTATACAATAGGACCAAGTGTACTCCAGATTATTAACTCCAGTCTTTCCTCTGGTACGGTACCTGAAGTTTTTAAACATGCATTTGTACGCCCTCTACTTAAAAAAACAGGCCTTGACCCCTCTCTCTGCTCCAACTTCAGGCCCATCTCTAATCTCCCTTTTATTTCTAAGTTATTAGAGAAGGTTGTTTACAACCAGCTGGTACCATTTTTAGAGGACAATGGTATCACTGAGCCATTTCAGTCTGGGTTTAAAGCCCGCCACAGTACAGAGAGTGCACTCTTAAGGGTTTCGAATGATATTTTTCTTTTAACAGACTCTGGCAAGTGTGTCGTTTTATTGCTTTTAGATTTGTCTGCTGCATTTGACACTGTTGACCACAGGGTTTTAATCTCTCGTCTTGAGCACTGTGTGGGCATCAGGGGTGCCGCCCTCAATTGGTTTAGGTCCTATTTAACCAATAGGAGTTTTTGTGTAAAAATGGACAATTTCATATCTTCCACTGCTCCTCTTCCACATGGCGTACCCCAGGGCTCCATCCTTGGCCCTCTTTTATTTGCTCTTTATTTACTCCCACTTGGCTCAATTTTTAGGAAACATGGCATTTCTTTTCATTTCTATGCTGATGATTGCCAGATCTACCTTCCCCTGGCACAAAACAATACACTCCAGCAACTCACACCCTGCCTTAATGATGTTAAGGCATGGTTTTCTCTAAACTTCCTTAGTCTCAACGAGAACAAGACTGAAATCTTGATTTTTAGACCGAGTTGCTGTCCTTCTTCCAGCATAGACCTTGGCTCACTGTCATGTTATCTCAGGGACTCTGTCACCAATCTGGGGGTGAAGTTTGAGTCTGATTTTAAATTTGATAAACAGATCAGCAGTGTTGTTCAGAAAAGTTTTTATCAGCTTCGCCAAATAGCAAAAGTAAAACCAATCTTATCAAGACCTGACTTGGAGAAATTAATCCACGCTTTTATTACATCTCGTCTTGATTACTGTAATGCACTGTATGTAGGCATCAGCCAGACCTCTCTCGCCCGTCTGCAGCTCGTGCAGAACTCTGCTGCTCGCCTCTTAACCCAGACCCGTAGGCGTGAGCATATCACTCCCATCCTGGCGTCCCTTCACTGGCTCCCTGTGCACTACAGAATTCATTTTAAACTTTTGCTATTTGTTTTTAAATGCCTGAACAACCTTGCCCCACCATATCTGTCTGAGCTGCTTCAGCCCTACTGCCCTCCCCGATCTCTAAGATCAGCTGATCAGTTGCTGCTGACAGTGCCCAAAACTAGGCTGAAGTTCAGAGGTGACAGAGCGTTTTCTGTCGCTGCTCCCAGGTTGTGGAACAATTTGCCACTGAGTGTCAGACAGGCCTCCTCTCTTCCTGTTTTTAAATCCCTTTTAAAAACACACTTTTATACCTTGGCTTTTAACACGTGATCTTGTTCTTTTATGGCATTTTAACCCACCTGCAGTGAGACTGGTATATGTATTTTTATTTTTGTATGCTGCTTTTGTTTTGTTTTTTTAATCGTTTTAGTTAGCTATCTTTTGTTTTACTGTACAGCACTTTGGCTAACCCTACGGTTTTTAAAATGTGCTATATTAATAAAGCTGATTGATTGATTGATTGATTGATATATGTATGCACATAATCAACATTACACAGGTTGTGTGACAGGTTATTGCACAAGTAGTGACATTGAGATTGAATTATTAGTTATTACCAGTTGTTCAGTGTTATTTATTGATTATTTAACCACACCACCCCGTCAACCCATACCCTGCAGCCCGTTGAGTTCTTCCTGTTCTTAAATGACCTTGACCTTGGATCAAAGCAACGGGACCTTGCTGACCCGTACGGTGTCCATCAGTCCACGGTCAGACGGATTTTCACAGCAACTTTTTATTGACAGTACTCGGCTCTACCTGAAGAGCAGATATGCAGAAATCTACCTGCAGACTTCAAGGACTACCCTGACACTACAGTCACACTACTTACTACTTGTAAGAAAATAAAATGTTCAAAACATTCTGACTTTTGTCTTCATTGATGTATTATCACCCCAAAAAAATGTGTACTGTATTTTGGTTTAAGACAGGCTTAGAGTCAGTTTTAGCCATTTTATTAAAAAGAAATTTGATGATGATGTTACATTACTGTACAAAACGTATGAGTCAAGCTAAATGAGGCACAATATTTAAACACTGTTTTCTGACTTTAACTCCCAGCTTCCTCGAGTGCTTTTGGAGATTTAAAAACATGTAATCAGTCAGATTACAGTGCCTCAGTGGAACAACTTGTTTGTATTTGGTGTTTGGATCCAATCTCAGCTCCTCCTCACTGCTTCCCTCATGTTTGAGCTGTAGCGGTGGTGTCTTCCCACGTCTCACAAACATCTAGGCTGGACCAGGGGTTCCCTCATCATCACCAACACCTGCCGTGTCCTGTGCAGTGAAAGAAAACATCTCTTATTAAGGCCTGCTACAAACAGTGATTTAACAGGTTTGACTTCAGCTCAACTTTTGTAAACAAACTTGAATTAAAATAACTTTTGTTTCTAAATCTGCTCTAAATCTCCTGCCTCCTTGTTTGAAACTGAACTGTCAGGTGGCTTTGACTCAAACAGTGGGGCTTCTGGCTCTCTTCCTCATGGACTGTAAACACTCAGCCCTAACTGACTTCTCCTGCCTCCTTGTTTGAAACTAACATTTGTGTTATTAAGAAACATTGTACAGACAAAACACGTTTACTCAACAGATTAGCAAGGCTAACCATAGACATTATATATCAGTAGACCAAGCATAGCCTGCTCTGGCGCAGGATTTAGGGCAGCCATCTTGGCGCTGTCACCCTTGTACTTTGCTGCATACAAACTAACAGAAAATGCCTCACCACTTCTTTGAAATAAGATCAATAATAGTGAGTGTAACATTTTTTCTGAATGCTCAGCTTAAGAAGGCAACAAGAATCCTTAGTTTCAACTGTTGCCTTTTTATTTTTGCTTTGTTATAACAGTTATGTGCAGTTCAGTCAGTACAAAATAACTTCAATAAACTCACTAAATCACAGTATATGAATAAAATAACATGGACCTCATTCAGACAATGTTTTTGTGTACACACTCCCAGATATCACATTTTTGTTTTAAAGGTTTCCAAAAGATAAATATATGTTTATATATATGTATGTATATATGTATATATATATGTATATATGTGTACTGTATATATGTATATATATGTATATATGTGTAAGTATATGTGTATATATATGTATATATATAAGTGTATATATATGTATGTATATATATATATATATACTATATATATACTGTATATCTATACTATATATA
>JBBPBX010014389.1:18730-50978 GCA_038048925.1 Garcialebias charrua
TGTTGTATAACTCAAATAAAAATTTTCACGGTTTACTACATCTTTCTAGCATAGGTGGAAAGAGGTGTCCCTTTAGTGTAGTAAAAAACTTGTTTGAAAAAACTGTCCTTCTAATACACCAAAACCTGTATGTGTGTGTGTGTGTGTGCAACTCTGTTTAAACGTGTGCGTGCTTCAGGGCCTACATTTACCTCTGTTTACCTCCAAAATCAACGTGTTTTTTTCCCAGAACTGCCCAAATATTTGCATACAACTGCAGAGTTGTGTTTACAACTCATTTAGGAGGAGGAATCTGCTACACTTCTTGTTTAACTTCACTGGAAGTTCAGGCAAATAGGCTCATGTCATTAATGGGAGAACCTGAAGATAATCTGTCATTAAGGCGGTCGGCTAGAAACATAAACACTCCAAAGTGTTCAGTTGTGTTTGGATTTTCTGCTAAACTGCTAAAAACTGCAGTCTTGAAGCTACAGAGTTAGTGTTTGTGGTGATTACAAACGTGTGGCTCGTTCTGCACGAGTGTGCAGACAGCTCACAGGGGAAATCTTAAATGAGCAGCTCTGTCTTCAGCCGAACAGAGTAAAGAAACCACCGCAGGTCTGCGCAGAACCTGCTGCTCCTTTTGTGGTGTGAATGTTTATGAAGCAATCACACTACAGTATTGAGATCTATTTTTCTTAGGAATGTTTTTCGGTGTGTTTCTCGTTCCACAATTTTTTGAGCTATTTCAACAAGTCATATATCAAAACATTCAGCTCTTTCAGGAGAAGGGTGCTATGACTTTAGTGCAACTTTAGCTTTTTTAAATATTTAGTCTTTTCTGCCATATTTTAACTCATAGAAAATGAATTGAACTCATTTTACTTCCTTCAAATCTTAAGAGATGTATACAACCTTTGACTGCTCCTCTCACATTTTGTTTCAGTTCAGTTTCGTTCAGCTTCCTTGTGCAAATTTAAACATTTTTTCCAGCTACTTTCAGCTGTTTTTTTTTCCCCAGCTGTTTTGTGCTTCTTTCAGATTCATTCAGCTAACTACATTTTTGTGCTTCTTGTAACTTCTTTCTGCTAATTTGAGCTTGTGATGCTCCTTTCTGCTAATTTCTGCAAGTTTTCTGCTCAGCTACTATTTAGCTGTTATATGCTAATTTTAGCTAATTCCACTTTTTTGGGCGGACTAATTTTAACTATTTTCTGCCTAATTCAGCAAAAATGTGCTCTCTCCACTTCCTTCTGGTAATTTAAAATTCCTTCTGCTTTTTGAGCTACTTTTCAGCTGTTTTTTATTCATTTATTGCTAATTTCAGCTTTTTTTAAGATAATTTCCACCTTGTGTTTGTTTCTGCTTCTTTCAGCTTAATTGGGTTCACTTATTTTTCCTGCTATATGCAGCTAATTTAAGCTTGTTCTAACTTTTCAGCTTTTTTTTTTTTTTTTTTGCATTTTCTAGCTAATTCCGGCTGTTTTCAGATAAAATCATGTTTTTTGTGGTGATTTCTGCTACTTTCGTCCTAATTTACTTCTGTCTGATAATTTCAGCTTGTTATACTCCTTTCAGCTTAGTTATGCTTGTTTCAGCTTATTCTGCTATTTCAGATACTATATAGCTAAGTTTAGCCTTTTCAGCTAATTCCACATTTTAAGCTCATTTCAGCTCTTTCCGCTTCCATCTGACAGTTTAAGCTTCTTTCTGCCTTTCAACTACTTTTCAGCAATTTGTTTTGTTAATTTCAACTTTTTTTTGTGCCAATTCTTCATTTTTGTGTTAATTTCTGCTTGTTTAAACCTATTTCAACAAATAGGTGTTCTTTCTTCTGCTAATTTAGGCTTGTTCTTCCATTTCAGCTACATTTCAGCATTTTTTAAAGCTAATTTCAGCTGTTTCTCAGCAAGGTCTTCTGCAATAAGCATTCACACTGCATTTTCGCAGGAAATGCAATTTCTCTAGTTCAAATTGTTGTCGGGGACAAAATCGGTGTAACAAAATTAGCAGACGTGGCAGTTTCCTTATTTTTCCTCACCTGACACCTCTGCACTCTGAGTCCACAGATCACTGAAACCCCAAACTCCTCTAACACCCCTCTCTGTGTTCCCCCACCCACCCCCTGCAGGTCCTCAACGCCCCCTCCGCCATCTGCCGTTACCTTGACGACAACAGCTCCTCCGCCCTTATCATTCTGGGCTTCGTGATGATGTCGCCCCTCGTGGTCGTGGCGGCGGCTGTCTTCTGCGGGCTGCTCCGGAGGTTTCGGCTCCTGCTTTTCATTCAGCCGATCAGGCGAGCCTGGTACAGAGGGAGACTGCTGGACTGGGGGGGCAGCTTCCACGTGTGGGTCTGAGGATGGAGGAGGTGGTGCTGGGAGGGGTCACTGAGGTGAAGAGCGAGGAGCATTGATGATTCCTGCCTCTGGATAGTGTCCATGTCTGACTGTGCCTTCAGCTGATTGGCTGAAAAGTTGGAGGCTGAAAAGGGTGAGGTGAGGGTTTGAAACCCACCATCATGACATAAGACCCACAAGCTTTAGGGGTTCAGGTGGGACAATATGTGGTGTCAGCATTGATATTGTGACGTGTGCATGTGCTGTGGTCTCATGCTGTTTGAATCACCTGCAGATTTAAGTCACACGTCGAACCAAACTCACCAAACTCCAACGTTTTAACGTCTCAGCTCTTATTTCATACAACAAATCTGTACAAAGTGAAAACTTTAACAACAGCTGCTCTCAGTTTAGAATAACTTGTTCATTTTAATGTCAAGGTTTAAACTAAAAACAAAGACAAACAGATTTATAGTGAGAAAAGTAGCATTTTCTTTAAAAGGATGCTCATCACTTGTCACGTTTAATGCCATAGTTGTAAACAATTTTGCGTGAGCTGTCAGCACTCAGAATATGTGTTGAGGATCAGTCTCAGCTACTACCACACCACATTTTAGCTGAGCGTTCATAAAAAATGATTGAGTTGCAGATGAGTTTCTGTTTGCTAACATTAATTTTTTTTTAATGGCAGCTACTTTGAATCAGGTTGACTCCAAACGTTAACAGTTGTAGATGTTCATCCAGTGCTTCATGGGATATTTTGCTAACAAACAAACACAAGCAATTACAAGATAGCCCACCTTTTAAGGTAGTTGATGAAATTGCAGGGTGGGTTAATTAAACTACTGTATTTTGGCTAAAGGGATGAAATGCAGAGTCTTGCATTTCATTAAAAAAAATTTATCATTTACTTTTTAAAATACCATGTCATGTCAGAGAGGCTCGGTGGCTCAGTAGAGCTGTTGCCTCACAGCGAGAAGGTCGTTGGTTCAAATCCTGGCCAGGGACCTTTCTGGGTGGAGTTTGCATGTTCTCTCCGGGCATACATGGGTTTTCTTCTGGTACTCCAGTTTCCTCCCACAGACCAAAAACATGCATGTTAGACTGATTGGTAACTCTAAATTGTCCCTAGGTGTGAGTGAGAGAGTGAATGGTTGTTTGTCTCGTTTGTCTCTATGTGGCCCTGTGATGGACTGAAGACCTGTCCAGGGTGTCCCCCATTTCTCGCACAGTGACTGATGGATATGGGCACCAGTTGACTCTTGCGACCCAAAATGGAAGAAGCGGGTAAAGATGATGGATGGATGGATGGATATACTAGATCACTGACTTTAACCTGGATCGGTGCAGATTTAATTAATCAATTAATGAACGTCTGCTTTGTTTCACTGAAAACATCAAACAGTGACATCACTCTGCTTTTTGTTGAGTTTGGGACAAAAACATCTAATTGTATAAAAAATCAAATGAACAACTGCCGGAAAATATGCTTCAAACAAAAACAAAAAAACAAAACAAAAAAAAAATTATCACCTATTTAATAAATATAAATTACTTATTTTGAATTTGTATGCAGACAGACTCACTTTAATCACCCAAAATTTGAGTGATTAAAGTAAAAAAAGGTAATTGGGAGAATAATTTGGGTCCCAAATTATTCTCCCAATTACTTTTTTATTTATTTAGGTTAATCAAATTGACTTTAATGTATTTTTAATTATTATTATACCAGTGTGTATGGCACAAATAGTAATACAGGTGGTCCCCGACTTACGACGTCATCGACATACGAGGTCCCGTCCATAAAGTATACATGTGATATCAGTCAACAAAGAGAACTTAATTTAAATCCATGTGAAGGGTCTACTACATACAGTACTACAAAGTACAGGTGGTCCCCGACTTACGACGTCATCGACATACGAGGTTCCGGACTTACGAGCGGACTAACGAACAGTAAAGTTGTACAGAACATACAGAAAATACAGCACTGGTATGCGTTTTTAGATGAAAGTGTGTTAGCTAACCGTTTGTAAACAACGTTCTGAGCATGTTTATGAACCAGTATGTACGTTTGTGTTGAAAAATGGGTGTTCGTAGTAGCGCTAGCATACATTTTCCGACTTACGACTGAAAATCCGGACTTACGAGCGACACGTGTTTCGGGTTCCGACACACGGATTTTTGTCTTACAAGTACCTCGTACGAACGGAACTCGCTCGTAAGTCAGGGACCACCTGTACTTTGTAGTACTGTATGTAGTAGACGCTTCACATGGATTTAAATTAAGTTCTCTTTGTTGACTGATATCACATGTATACTTTATGGACGGGACTCTTTTAGTTTAAAACAATGTTTTGTTTTGATGTTTTTTGTTAATGAACTGAGAGCTGTCCATACTGTTCTCTAACTTCTGCACACGTCGGGGTCGCTTTGTTCGGAGGAAAACAAGATTCTCTATAAGTCGAATAACTTCGAACAGCATGAAATAATAAATGACACATTCTGTTAATATTTTGTTCAGTGACTTTAGAACAATAAAAACAAAAACAAAAAGTTTTTTTATTAAAGTTTAAAATCACTGGTGTTTTCTTATAATCATATTTTGTTCAGATTATGCATAACAAATGGATGTTTCTGCAGAATTCAGATATATTTTTTTAATTTGGGGGATTTTGTGTTGCCTGCTTCTCGGTGGATTTATTGAAGATGTGAAGATGAACACATGCAGTCAGCTTCAAAAAACAAAAACATAAACATTTACAATTTACTTTTAGTTATGAATCAGTTCAGAATTTTAAAATATAGAAAAACGACCATATTTTTCTCTCCATCTTCTTTATGAAGCATGAGTAAAATATATTCTGGGAGCTTCAAAACACTTTTTATTTGAGTGAATTGTTTCAGTCAGCAGCATGCAGACACACTGCACTGTCAAAGCTGCAGAAGTCAACAATTTAATTAAAAAATAGGTTGTTTAGGATTTGAGTCATCAGATCAGGGGCTCATTTATTTCTCTTTATTTGCCAAACATTAAATTTCTTCCAACACCCACTGCACGCTATGTTATCTGTGTTGTTGCCGCATAATTCAGTGTTTACACGTGAAATGTCTATTTCTCTGAATTTAAAAGTTTTATGGTAATTTCTCCACTGTGCTACTGTGTTCTCTTTGTTTGTTTCAGTGTCAAAAAACAATTAAATTTTCTATTAGTTTCACACTTGACAATGTTAATGACGCCCTAATTGAGGTTCATGTGTTTTTTTTATACTCAGTGTCATCAATAAAAGCAGCAGGTTCTGATCCATCAATAAAACAAACATTTCTCCTCTGCTCGTCTCCTTTCTGTTGTGTTTCCGATGAACGCTGATTATGTAACGTTCATTCTTGTTTTTTTTTTCTAAAAGCACAAATGCAGGTATGACATAACACACAAAAATGACCTGACAGACTTAGTCAGCAGGTTACAGGATGGACTTTTGTCCAAAATATCCTCGTATGATTCAGCTCTTCACAGCTTGTGTTGGTGAATCAATGCTGCAGGATGGTCGCCTTCAAAACTGAAGTTTGGAAGTGAAGCAAAAACAGGATGAGAATTCAGCAAATAACCTTTTCAACCACAAAACTGTTTGCTGGTGACAGAGTTCAACCAGCAACTCTATGATAATTTACCTCAACACCTCACCATAAATGTGGAGGAGTCGCTGATGATCAGCAGAGGCGTCAAGCTTTCATTTGTTCTGTGAACTGTCTAAAGACACTGACAAGTTCATGAACAGAAACGCTTAAAGTTTTTCCCATCAGCCTCAGCTGCTGGTTACGTTCAGCCTCTGCTGTCATCTGCAGGGTTATTGAAAATGCAAAGCAGATCTCCCTCTAGCTTCTGTTTTCCATTAAGTGGCTTCAAGTTCTTGAAATCATCTGACGCTTCATTCTGTTATAAATAAAATAAAATAAATAAATTTCATCATCTGTTTGTTAGCCGTTATGAACCTTTTAATGAAACTCTACCATACCAAACCATACCATTTTATTTATAGAGCACTTTAAACAGCGACAAGGCCAACCAAAGTGCTGTACAAACAAACAAACAACTAGGGATGCACCGATCCACATTTCTCTCTTCCGATCCGATACTTATTAACTCGGTATCGACCGATACCGATACTTTTCCGATCCGGTACTGTTCAGATATGTGACTCTGTATAATGAAATTTTTGCAACCAAACTATTCATTTTAACATTGTGTGAAATAAACCCAATGAAGACACTTTTAAGCCTTACAATAGGGAACCCACTGACTTTAACAACACACATGGCAGGAGGCAATTATACCACACACATGTCCTCCTTACTCATGGTGCAGCTGAAAAAACTAAAAAAGTGCTAAGCATGATGGGAAAGACAACACAACACTCCCCTTAACCAATAAGAGAACGGATTATAGCTGGAAAACAGATTTAGCAGGAAAAAATTTCCAGCTAAATCTGGAAAACTAAAAACAACAGTAGCTCATGGCTCACTGCTAAAGCTGGAAAACAAAAAAAACGCTAAGCATTATGGGAAAGACAACAAAATCCACTCTCTTATTGGTTAAGGGGAGTGGCTGTGTTGTGTTTCCCATCATGCTTAGCGCTTTTTTAGTTTTTTCAGCTTTAGCTGGACAAACTATTGGTTATAACTATTGGTTATAATGGGAAAGACAACAAAATCAACTCTCTTATTGGTTAAGGGGAGTGGCTGTGTTGTCTTTCCCATCATGCTTAGTGCTTTTTTAGTTTTTTCAGCTGCACCATGAGTAAGGAGGACATGTGTGTGGTATAATTGCCTCCTGTCCTGTGTGCTGTTAAAGTCAGTGGGTTACCTTTTGTAAGGCTTAAGAGTGTCTACATTGGGTTTCTCTCACACAATGTTAAGAAGTGCAGTCACAGAATGTGATTGAACACAAGTGCACTTTGAAGCTGGATCAGAAAAGTATCGGCAGGTTTGATCCGATACCCGATACTTAAAGCCCAACACCCACCATGTTTTCAAATTGCATCGCCATTAATATTTATTAGTTTATTTAAAAATAATACAGGAGCGTTTACTTATATTGTGGAGAAATAACACTAAATGTGTTATTTCATGATTTATAGCAGATTTTAGCATGCAGCTCCGGGAAAATCTGCCCCTCTCCATATATGGGCATTCACTTGGGCATTCACGTCACCAAAGTGACGCCTTGGAGTTACAGGCGAGCGAGGGAAAGAAAAAGGAAGCATTTTTAAATATTCCCTAAAGCTGCCTGTGTTAATTAATCCTGCTGTCGCTCACTCATATTCTGAGCGAGCATCCACTTAGACATACTAGTTTTATTCGTTTGATCGCGACAAATTCATTCATTTCCGCATTGACTTTTTATTCTCTCCCCCCCCGTGATCAGAAAGGCACCCAGCCTCGCAGCTGAGCTCTGCCCGCGCGCGTGCTTCACTGCTTCCCGCAACAAGGCTGACGAGAGCAAATACATACACTCGAGGGAGCAAATTACACCGGCACGAGGAACTTCAAAGGAACGAGGAACGAGGAGCCAGAGACACGCGCGGCTCGCTCCTCTGGGCAGAATGAATGAGAGCAGCAACAGGTCCGCAGCGGTGTTATAAAATAAATAATAAATAAAATCAGAGCGCTGGTCCACACACAAATGCACAAGGAAATATGCAGGAAATATGCAGTTTTAACGCACTCTCTCTCATAAACCTCCATGGAAACTCACTCCTACCTTCTGCCTTCTGGGTGGAGATCATGTAACAAAAGGCATGACCCTTCGGGACTTTTCGGCCAGGTTTCCGGATTCATTCGGGAGTGGGTTTTTTTTTTTTTTTTTTTTAACCCTCGCCTGGCCCAAATGCAAAAATGAAAATAAAATTCATAAAATACTACAGTAATTCTCCAATATGGTGAATTGTTACTGTCACGGTGGGTGTTGTCCTTATCGGATACCGATACCGATACTGGATCGGATCTGCCCCATCCCTACAAACAACAGGCAACACACAACAATGAAGTACAAAAAATAGACATAAGAACATTGCAGATAAGAAATAAAATGACCAAACACAGATCAGCTGGTGTTGAAAGCAACAGAGTAGAAATGGGTCTTTAACGGGATTTGAACACCGAGAGGGAGGGGGCCTGTCTGACGAGCAGAAGTAATTTGTTCCAGAGTCTTGGTTCTGCTACAGAGAAGGCCCTGTCACGTCTGCGTTTAAGACGAGTTCCTGGAACTGTTAAAAGTAACTCCTCTGACCTCAAAGCACGTGGAGGGACATGCGGGTGTATCAAATCAGAGAGATAGGCGGGGGCGAGACTGTTCAGCGATTTGTAGACATACAGGAGGATTTTGAACTGGATTCGAAGATGAACTAACTGGTAGCCAGTGCAGGGAGGCCAAGACTGGTGTAATGTGCTCTCTTTTGCCTGTACTGGTTAAAAATCGGGCTGCTGCGTTTTGGACCAGTTGTAATCATGCAATGGTGGTCTGACTGATACCAAACAGGAGTGAATTACTATGACTGATTACCTTTTTTTCCATTCAACCTTTATTTATAGTTTCATTGAGCCATGAGAATTCATTTACAAGAGGGACCTGTTCCAGACAAAACATATGAAGTACAGACAACAATAAAAATATACAATGACAACAATAAATGCAGTTAAAATAATAGTGTATAAAACAATGAATCAGGGTGCCGTAAAACGGGGTGAAACACTAAGAACAGGAACATGTCTGACTTAATTTTGCTATTGACATTATCAAATGTTTGAAACCCCTTAAAGAAATCAAGGTGGACAACTTCAGTTCATGTTGCAAGGTGTTCCAAGTTGAAGGAGCCGAGTAGGAAAATACCTTTTTGCCAAGTTCAGTCCGTACTGAGGGAACGCTGCAGGTAATGATGTCCTGAGAGCACATGTTGTAACTGCACTGACGACGTGACATGTGGGAGGAGATATAAGAAGGTAGCAGCCTAAGGAGGGATTTATAGATGAAAACGAACCAGTGTGAGAGCCCACGTGTAATGATGACCAGCTGACCAAGGAGTACAGAGTGCAGTGATGGGTACGGTGCGTCTTTCGGAGTCAATTCAAGATGGCCACCACAGCTTACAAAACTTAGACCTGAACGTGTCTGCGACTAAGTTCAGCTTTCTGAAGATGTTGGTTTTATCTTCCTACAGGACTTCTCAGCTGCCTGCACTGTTAAAAGTACATATCCCTGGTTTGTTGGCCATGGTGTTACTGGGTCTGAACCCCGCAGAACATCTGTGGAGTGTTGGAAGGTCAGAAACATCAAACACAACCATTGTGACGAGCTGAAGGCCTCCTTCAACGCAACCTGGACTTCAGAACACCTCAGCAGCTCCACAGGTTCATGGCCTCCATGCTGCATGGTACTGAATCTGACACAGTAATGAGTGTATACTTTTCAGTAGGCCTGCATTTTAGCATTAAAAATCTTTGGCTGTAAGCCATATTCATTAAAATGAACAGAAATAAACCCTTGAAATATACTTGAACATGACCTTAATTATTGAAATGCATTAAACTTTTCAGCAATATTCTAATTAATGAGATGCTCTTGAGTTCAGTTTTCTGTCTTTATGGAAGCTACTGAAGGAAAATAAATGGCTTTCTTTGCAGTTTCCTCTCTCAACATTATCCAGCAAAAATAGTTCTTCTCTCCCTCAGAACACACTGCTCCTAAAAAGCTTCAAGTACAGGCTTTTCTTCTTTTAATGAGACTCTTCACAATGAGAAACAGCTGAGTGGCCCTCCTCTCTATTAGTTTTGGCAAATATGATGCAAAAAGAAGACAAACTGGAAGGGTTTTAAAGGTGAAGGAGCTGCATAAAAATTGATATGCAGCAGAATAAAGATTATAATGTCATTTTTTTAAACGCCCAAACATGAATGTTTTCCTGCTAGATCCCTCCAAATGAGCTGCAAAACCATGTAAATGGACAAAATCAGGATCAAATACCTTTTGTCAAATACTAAAGTGGCACCTTTGTTTCAAAAGTGATGAGGTTAGTTTGTTTTTGAGGTGGCTAGTTAGATGTTGGTCATTATATTTGCCATGTAGCCCTGCAGGGCTGCCTCTCAGAGTTGGTTTACTTCGTCGTATCTCCTCGACACACACGGTGACTCATGCCAGGAAGCTTTGACATTCTGTCCTGATGCACGCTGTTGAGTGCTAAATGGCCTGGCGTGCTCCACTCACCGAAGCAGATGCAGGAAAACACCAAAATGGATATTTTGTTTTCTCTCTTTACTTCAAACGTGAAACGCAGGAGAAATGATTTGCAGCTGTGTTGTTCAAATGATGTTAAGCAGCCGACAATTAGAGTGGATGGAGAACATGGGGGAGGAAACTGGAGGAGAGAACGAGCTCTGGAACCTGCAGAGAAAACTGCTCATTGGTTCGTATAAAAAAATTAAAAAAACATATGGAGGATAATGGTTGTTAAAACAACAATCCCAGTCTTAAAAACCCTACTCGAATCTGTGTCGTCCTATCTGCATTTTATTGTTATTTAACAGCAAAATAACACGTTGGGGTCATTTGAAGTAATTTCGTCCACTTGGAGCTTTCAATTTTATTATTGACTGATTAAAAACCCCTATGATGAGTGAAATAAATGGACTAAGTTTTCCCTCGCCCGGACGCGGGTCACCGGGGCCCCACTCTGGAGCCAGGCCCGGAGGTGGGGCACGCTGGCGAGCGCCTGGTGGCCGGGCTTTTACCCATGGAGCCCGGCCGGGCACAGCCCGAAGAGGAGACGTGGGTCCCCCTTCCCATGGGCTCACCACCTGTGGGAGGGGCCAAAGGGGTCGGGTGCAATGTGAGATGGGTGGTGGCCGAGGGCGGGGACCCTGGCGGTCTGATCCTCGGCTACAGAAGCTGGCCATTGGGACATGGAATGTCACCTCTCTGGTGGGGAAGGAGCCTGAGCTAGTGTGTGAGGTTGAGAGTTTCCGACTAGAAATAGTCGGACTCACCTCAACGCATGGCTCTGGCTCTGGAACCAGTTTCCTTGAGAGGGGTTGGACACTCTTCCACTCTGGAGTTGCCCCTGGTGAGAGGCGCCGAGCAGGAGTGGGCATACTGGTTGCCCCCCATCTTGGTGCCTGTACGTTGGGGTTCACCCCGGTGAACGAGAGGGTAGCCTCCCTTCGCCTACGTGTGGGGGGACGGGCTCTGACTGTTGTTTGTGCCTATGCGCCAAACGGCAGCGCAGATTACCCACCCTTTTTGGAGTCCTTGGAGGGGGTATTGGAGAGTGCGCCTCCTGGGGACTCCCTTGTTCTACTGGGGGACTTCAACGCTCACGTGGGCAATGACAGTGAGACCTGGAGGGGTGTGGTTGGGAGGAACGGCCCCCCTGATCTGAACCAGAGTGGTGTTCTGTTATTGGACTTCTGTGCTCGTCATGGATTGTCCATAACGAACACCATGTTTAAGCATAAGGGTGTCCATATGTGCTCTTGGCACCAGGACACCCTAGGTCGCAGTTCGATGATCGACTTTGTTGTCGTCTCATCTGATCTGCGGCCGCATGTCTTGGACACTCGGGTGAAGAGAGGGGCGGAGCTGTCAACTGACCACTACCTGGTGGTGAGTTGGCTCCGATGGTGGGGGAGGATGCCGGTCAGACCTGGCAGACCCAAACGTATTGTGAGGGTCTGCTGGGAACGTCTGGCAGAGTCTCCCGTAAGACGGAGCTTTAACTCCCACCTCCGGGAGAGCTTTGAACACGTTCCGAGGGAGGCGGGGGACATGGAGTCCGAGTGGGCCGTGTTCCGCGCCTCTATTGTCGAGGCAGCTTATCGGAGCTGTGGCCGCAAGGTTGTTGGTGCCTGTCGTGGTGGCAACCCTCGAACCCGGTGGTGGACACCGGCAGTGAGGGATGCTGTCAGGCTGAAGAAGGAGTCCTATTGGGCCTTTTTGGCTTGTGGGACCCCGGAAGCAGCTGATAGGTACCGGCAGTCCAAGCGGCATGCGGCTCGGGTGGTTGCTGAGGCAAAAACTCGGGCGTGGGAGGAGTTCGGAGAGGCCATGGAGAATGACTTCCGTACGGCTTCGAGGCGATTCTGGTCCACCATCCGGCGTCTCAGGGGGGGAAAGAGGTACGCGACCAACACCATTTATGGTGGGGGTGGCGTGCTGCTGACCTCAACTCGGGATGTTGTGAGTCGGTGGGCGGAATACTTCGAAGACCTCCTCAATCCTACTGGCACGTCTTCCACTGAGGAAGCGGAGCCTGGGGACTTTGGGTCGGGTTCTCCGATCTCTGGTGCTGAGGTCGCCGAGGTGGTTAAAAAGCTCCGCGGTGGCAAGGCTCCGGGGGTGGATGAGATTCGCCCGGAGTTCCTTAGGGCTCTGGATGTTGTAGGGTTGTGTTGGCTTACGCGACTCTGCAATATCGCGTGGACATCGGGGGCAGTTCCCTTGGATTGGCAGACTGGGGTGGTGGTTCCCCTATTCAAAAAGGGGGACCGTAGGGTGTGTTCCAACTATAGGGGGATCACACTCTTAAGCCTCCCTGGTAAGGTCTATTCAGGGGTTCTGGAGAGGAGGGTCCGTCGGATAGTCGAACCTCGGATTCAGGAGGAGCAGTGTGGTTTTCGTCCTGGTCGTGGAACACTGGACCAGCTCTACACCCTCAACAGGGTCCTGGAGGGTGCGTGGGAGTTTGCCCAACCAGTTTACATGTGCTTTGTGGACTTGGAGAAGGCATTCGACCGCGTCCCTCGGGGGGTTCTGTGGGGGGTACTCCGGGAGTATGGGGTACCAGGCCCTTTGATAAGGGCTGTTAGGTCCCTGTACGACCGGTGTCAGAGCTTGGTCCGCATTGCCGGCAGTAAGTCAGGCTCGTTTCCGGTGAGAGTTGGACTCCGCCAAGGTTGCCCTTTGTCACCGATTCTGTTCATAACTTTTATGGACAGAATTTCTAGGCGCAGCCAAGGTGTTGAGAGGATCCGTTTTGGTGGCCTTAGAATCGCTTCTCTGTTTTTTGCAGATGATGTGGTCCTATTGGCTTCATCAGGTCGTGATCTACAGCTTTCACTGGAGCGGTTTGCAGCCGAGTGTGATGCGGCCGGGATGAGGATCAGTTCCTCCAAATCCGAGGCCATGGTCTTGAGCCGGAAAAGGGTAGCATGCCCTCTCCGGGTCGGGGAGGAGGTCCTGCCCCAAGTGGAGGAGTTTAAGTATCTCGGGATCTTGTTCACGAATGAGGGAAAACTGGAGCGTGAGATCGATAGGCGGATAGGTGCAGCGTCCGCAGTGAAGCGGGCGCTGTACCGGTCTGTCGTGGTGAAGAGAGAGCTGAGTCAAAAGGCAAAGCTCTCAATTTACCGATCGATCTACGTTCCCACCCTCATCTATGGTCATGAGCTTTGGGTTATGACCGAAAGAACAAGATCTCGGATACAAGCGGCTGAAATGAGTTTTCTCCGCAGGGTGGCTGGACTCTCCCTTAGAGATAGGGTGAGAAGCTCAGTCATCCGGGAGGGACTCGGAGTAGAGCCGCTGCTTCTCCACATCGAGAGGAGCCAGTTGAGGTGGCTCGGGCATCTGGTTAGGATGCCTCCTGGACGCCTCCCTGGTGAGGTGTTCCGGGCATGTCCCACCGGGAGGAGACCCAGAGGAAGACCCAGGACGCGCTGGAGGGACTATGTTTCTCGGCTGGCCTGGGAACGCCTTGGGATTCCCCCAGAGGAGCTGCTCCAAGTGGCTGGGGAGAGGGAAGTCTGGGCCTCCCTACTTAGGCTGCTACCCCCGCGACACGACCCCGGATAAGCGGAAGAAGATGGATGGATGGATGGATGATTAAAAGGGTGAGAATTACATTATTAAACACTCTGACAACATGTTCTGCTGTTTAAACCACTTCTTCATCTTTTCCTTTATTCAGTGTCTCATTCATGCACTTCCTCTTATCCTATTTTCATCTTGGTTTCTTTTTCAAACTGTTATTATTTTTCTCTCTGCACATCACCTGCTTCCTTAAAATACCTGGCAGCCCAATGCTTGAGCGGAAATCACAGGAGAGAAACATCTGAGAGCTTTGGAAAACCTGCAGCAGCAACAGATCCACAGAGATCTACCCCACATCACACCTGGTCCTATTCCGCCTGCAAAAACTTTACAGAAATAAGGAACAATAAAAAGATTTTCATCTTAAACAAAACCTTCATAAACATGAAAGCTGGTGTGAGGAATCAAATGAAACACATTTTGACACACAGGGTGGGCTTTCAACCTTCCCTCCTTTTGAAGGATGACCTCTTTACTTCATAACAGCAACTCTCAAAGTCCATACTCTAGTTTGGATCAAGTCAATCTGGACCCAGCCCACATACATTATTACATCAACATGCAATAATTATGTAAACATAACCATTTTTATAAGATGCTCCTTTAAAAGTGTGCATGTGGAAGTTCTAGGTTCACTCACTCCTGCAGTCAAACCAGATCAGCCATCTCTCCACACCTGTGCCTTGTTTGGAGGACCACACTGCCTGGGTATAAAAGTCTCTGCCAGACACATCTCCAGTGCATTACCATGCTTAAGGTGAAGATAATGTCCAGCCACTAAATCTGTCTCAAGTATTTTTGAATCTGCAAACCTTGATTTTTGATCTCCTGCGGCGACCTCAGACAACCTGCTCCTCTCCATCTTCACTCACCTCGTTCATGTCACAAATGGCTTGTGCACCCAGTGGTGCAGGCAAGCAGGCAAAGACTCAGGACGATTAAAATTGCATTAGTCAGCCACCTCTTCCATCGCTTCTGGGACGACTCCAAGGCGTTCCCAGGCCAATCGAGACATAGTCTCTTCAGCATGTCCAGGGTCTCCTCCCAGTTGGACATACCTGAACCATCCCAGCTGGGTCCTCTCAATGTGGAGGAGCAGCAATACTACTCTGATCACTTGATGACTGATCACTTGTAATCAGCACTAAACACAAAATTCTTTGTAATACACCACCAAATGATACGAAGAAATTCTGATACACACCTGAATGTTGGCGTTGACTCTCTTCGACATTTCTAAATTGGTAAAGTTATTCAAAAAGACAAGTCTCACTGTTAATACAACAACTTTATGAATTATCTTTTGGGCATCATTTTAACACATTTGAATGCATTTGAATTTGTGTAAGCTGTAAAACAGAACTGATTCAGAGATGTTCTCATGTCTAATGAAGTGTTTTGCTAGTTCAAATTAAGCAGGAGGGAGATAAAGGTGAATCATTTCACCTCTAGATGAAGGTTTTTCTTCAATAACTCAGACTGGATTTATGCCTTTCGATCATAGAAAGATGAAAAATTGGATTTTGCTCCATTGTTGGTAGGAAGACATTTAATTGCAGAGAATGTTGTTGTTTTTAAGAGCAGGCTCAAGACCCATCTTTTTAACTGCATTTCCTGAACTGGTTCATCTCTGTTCACTCTATACATTTTCCATACTACTGTATTTAATTTGATTGAATGATTTTATTTATTTTGTGTGTGTCGTTTGCTTTAATTTTGTGAGTTTATTGTTTTATAATTCTGTACAGCACTTTGAGCTGCTTTTAGTATGAAGGGTGCTTTATAAATAAAATGGATTGATTGATTGAATTTCACCTGAGAGCAAAGTTCAGACATCAATACTTAGAGATGTTTTATTTGATGATGGAAATGAATGCTCCCTATGATGAATATTAACTAAACATTTAGTTTTCATAAAGTATGAGCCACTCAGTGAGCCAAAGATTTGTAAGTTCGTTAAACTAGTTCTGTTTTTTGGTGATTTTGGTGTCTAATCCACAGAGTCTCAGTGTCTCATTTATTGCAGATAAAATGAGTACTTCATGTGTTTTTTTGGGGGGTTTTTTTCTCCAGAAAATAGCTGTCATTATTATTGCTCCCATTTGTATTTTGATGCAACCTTCAACCTCAACTAAATTGTCTCTGTGTTTTTTTACATGTATAATTGAATTATTACAGTGAACCATGATTTGGTGTAATTCAGAGCACTGACTGAAAATTATAAAGATGAAATTAACTAATTTCATGAACCACGTTTCTGCAGCAAACAGGAACAGAGAGCTGTCAGTCTGTAAGATGCTTTAGGTAATTGCAGGGCAGAAAAAAAGATGAAGTTCATCTTTTGTGAAACTGCGTTCATCTCAGAGCTGCCTGCTAAAATACACACTGAAACTCCAAAACTATGGAAGCGGTTATGTCACATTTTTAAAACTAAAATGGATTAGCAGAAATGCTTTTTCATTTCAAAGTCAAGCAGCATTTTTTGACTCATAAATAAAATTTAAAATGAATAATCCAAACTGCATTTTCATTTTCTTCTTCGAGACTGCTCAATTTGTAAATTAATTAAAATGATAAATAAAATAACGTTTAACATTTAATTTTCAAAATATGTCCCAGTAAAAAGGGACCAAAATTCCTTTTGAAATGTCAATTTTGAAAATTAAAATGAAATAGCAGAAATGCTTTTCATTTCAAAGTCAAGCTGCCTTTTTTGTCTCATCCATCCATCCATCCATCCATTTTCTTCCGCTTATCCGGGGTCGGGTCGCGGGGGTAGCAGCCTAAGTAGGGAGGCCCAGACTTCCCTCTCCCCAGCCACTTGGAGCAGCTCCTCTGGGGGAATCCCAAGGCGTTCCCAGGCCAGCCGAGAAACATAGTCCCTCCAGCGTATCCTGGGTCTTCCTCTGGGTCTCCTCCCGGTGGGACATGCCCGGAACACCTCACCAGGGAGGCGTCCAGGAGGCATCCTAACCAGATGCCCGAGCCAGCCTTTTTTGTCTCATAAATAAAATTTAAATTAAATCATTTTCATTTTCTAAATCAAGACTGCTCATTGTGTAGCAGAACTGCAGAGGAAACTAAGAAAAATTAGCATTTTCATTTTCACTCTGAACCTGCTCAAAGTGTAACATTAATCAATCTCAGTTGGCAATTCCAAGTGGCTGCTTCACAACGCCCACTGAATCACTGATTGGCTGTTTTAGCAGCAGGCAGAGTTTTAGACAGGAAAGTGTCCTGCTGCCGATACTTGGTTAAACAGATGTCTCCCTCCAGTGCACGCACACACACAGCTGCTCCGCTGCAGAGGCTGCAAAGCTATTCAGTGTATGTTAGTGTTACTGAGTTTAATTTCTGTTAATAACTGATTACAAATCAGCGTATTTTACATGGGCGTAGCCAGGATTTTCCAAGGGGCAATTCATTAAAAGCAAAACTGGAACTACAACATGCGACATACCTGGTGGTCCAGTGGTTAGAGCATTGGGTTTCTGTTCCAAGCCTTTTCTTGACTCGGGTTCGAATCTCACTCGGGACAACTTATTTTATGTTTGTCTTTTATTGTATATATATTAAAAAAAGTTTGTGTTTATGCTTCTGGTTAACACAAACTCCTTTTTTTCTCCAATAAAAGACACACGTAAAATAAGTTGTCCCGAGTGAGATTCGAATCCGAGTCAAGAAAAGGCTTGGAACTGAAACTCAACTCTCTCCACTAGACCACTGGGGATGTTGCATGTTATAGTTCCAGTTTTGCTTTTAAGGAATTGCCCCTTGGAAAATCCTGGCTACGCCCATGTAAAATACGCTGATTTGTAATCAGTTATTAACAGAAATTAAACTCAGTTATTAACAGAAATTAAACTCAGTTATTAACAGAAATTAAACTCAGTATAGCTTTGCAGCCTCTGCAGCAGAGCAGCTGTGTGTGCGCATGCACTGGAGGGAGACATCTGTTTAACCAACCAGGGGCAGCAGGACACTTTCCTATCTAAAACTCCGCCTGCTGCTAAAACAGCCAATCAGTGACTCAGTGGGCTTTGTGAAGCAGCCACTTGGAATTGCCAACTGAGATTGATTAATGTTACACTTTGAGCAGGGTTCAGAGTGAAAATGAAAATGCAAATTGTTCTTAGTTTCCTCTGCAGTTCTGCTACACAATGAGCAGTCTTGAAGAAGAAAATGAAAATGATTTATTTTTCATTTTATTTATGAGACAAAAAAGGCAGCTTGACTTTGAAATGAAAAAGCTTTTTTGCTAATACATTTTAATTTTCAAATTTGACATTTCAAAATGAATTTTGGTCACTTTTTACTGGGACATGTTTTGAAAATTAAATGTTAAACGTTATTTTATTTATCTTTTTAATTAATTTACACAATGAGCAGTCTTGATTTAGAAAATGAAAATGATTTAATTTAAATTTTATTTATGAGACAAAAAAGGCAGCTTGACTTTGAAATGAAAAAGCATTTCTGCTATTTCATTTTAATTTTCAAAATTGACATTTCAAAATGAATTTTGGTCCCTTTTTACTAGGACATATTTTGAAAATTAAATGTTAAACGTTATTTTATTTATCATTTTAATTAATTTAGTGTTTTAGTTTTAGTTTCAGTGTTGGTGTAAATTTTCATACTTTTATACTACTATGCAAAAACTCAGGACAGTGTTACACTTTTACTATTTTATGCTTATGTTTATTAAATGTTTCAGTGTTTTAGTGTTTAAATGGTTATTGTTGCACCGAGGGACTGAGAGAAACGCAATTTCAATCTTGTGTATGTCCTGTACATATTGTAGTTCTGACAATAAAGTTGACTTTGACTTTGACTTTAATTTACAAATTGAGCAGTCTCGAAGAAGAAAATGAAAATGCAGTTTGGATCATTCATTTTAAATTTTATTTATGAGTCAAAAAATGCTGCTTGACTTTGAAATGAAAAAGCATTTCTGCTAATCCATTTTAGTTTTAAATATGTGACATAACCGCTTCCATACTAAACCAGTTTTAACATTCTGTCCTTAAATGTACAGGGTTCTGGGTTTTTGTCCTGTCTTTTCTGATTCCTCATGTTTTCACTCAGCCCTCAGTGTTCCTCCGTCATGTGTTCAGCCTTGGTTTCACCTGCGTCCAATGTCAATCACCACAAGTGTCTGTTATGTCCTAATTCTTCTTCTTCTTCTTTTGGCTTTTCTCTATTAAGGGGTCGCCACAGCGAGTCATCCTCCATCATCTCACTCTGTCCTCTACATCCTCTGTCCTCACTCTAACTACCTCCATGTCCTCTCTAGCTGCATCCATATATCCATGTCAAAGATATGTACATAATTGGATTTATGGTGGCAGGTGCTTTACTGTTCAGCATAGGTAGAGCACAGTTCTATCGGAAATTGAGGAAGACTTCAGCGGCAATTACTGACATGACTTCCGAGTCAGAGAGAGAGTTTGATCCGTGCTGTGACCTCAATAAATCAGCTGCTTTATGAGCTTAACCGGAAGGTGGAGGCGATTTATGAGAATTGCAGGCCACCCGCAGGGTTTGGGACTCGTCAGCGTGGTGGAATCAATCTGGATGAGGATTCAGAGCATGGATCAGTGGAAGGATTCCCACAATTGAACCGTATTGGATTGGATTGTCCAGAGCAGGGGTCTGCAACCTTTATGATCAAAAGAGCCATTTTTACACTTTCATTCACTAAATTAAACATGTCCAGAGCCGCAACCACCTGATTCAACTGTAATTATCAACTAGTGGCCCATGGGCCGCAGACGTTTGTGGCCTGTAGGGGAGACAATATAAAGCTAAAAATATATAATGATTTTTTTTAAACTTTTATTTATATTTTTCAAATTTAAGACAAATGAAAAGACCAGATTCTTGTAAAGAAAATAGTAAAAAAAAAAACTATGAACTATGTAAACCTATCATTTTAATTAAGTATAGAAATAAAGCAAAAAGTTAAAGTATGTGCAAAAGAAATGACAGGAAAACAGCTAAAACTGGAACTTTTTTGTTGTTTGTACAACAAAAATTCAGTTTTATGTTAGTTTTGGTCATGGCTTTAAAGAGCTTCTGCAGAGGGACCAAAAAGCTACATGTGGCTCCAGAGCCACTGGTTGCAGACCCCTGGTCCAGAGTAACATTCAAGGCTGTAAGGAATAATAATAATAATAATAATGATAAATTCAATTTATACCGCACTTTTCATTAATAAAAATCTCAAAGTACTACAACAAATAAAACAAGTGATAAAATCAAGTAAAATCAATAATAATATCAACTAAGATTAAAGACAGAATCATGTGGAGGCAGAATAGGCCTGCTTAAAAAATAAATAAATAAATAAAACAAGTGATAAAATCAAGTAAAATCAATAATAATATCAACCAAGATCAAGATAAAATCATGTGGAGGCAGAATAGGCTTGCTTAAAAAGAAAAGTCTTTAAGCCGTTTTTGAAGTCAACCAGTGACTGTGGAGCTCTCAGGTAGTCAGGGAGGGAGTTCCATAGGCGGGGGGCAGCCACACAGAATGCCCGGTCTCCCATGGTCCTTAATTTGGTTTGTGGAATGTGAAGTAGATTACTGTTCTGTGATCGTAGAGACCGGGTGGATGAATATGGTGCAAGAATGTCCTTTAGATAGTCAGGTGAAGTTCCGTGTAAGCATTGGTGTGTAATGAGAGCAGTTTTGTACTGAATTCTGTAGGTGACAGGAAGCCAATGGAGGTTATGGAGAATGGGTGTAATATGTTCAAATTTACGAGCTCTCAATAAAATCCTTGCAGCACTGTTTTGAATATATTCAATATATTGAAGGAAAAGTAAACTGTCTGCCTAAAGAAAATAAACAATGAAGCTTATCTAAATCTGACTCCCCAAACAGCCTTGGAAATGGGCTGACTATCAAATTTCTCCTGGGTCATGAGCAACCGAGGACAACAACTGCATCTATCGCACCCCCCCTTCCCCGGAGAATTTTCTGTGAGCGCTTATCATAAATGCTGGCTGGAAACTCATGGACTAAATCTCACCGCCTGGACCTCAAATGCATATGTAATTTGTCTTAACTGTGCTTGCTGGTAGAGTTTTTTTGTGTCTGTTTTTTCCAGCTGAGGCGTCTGTCTAAGCTGAAGCCCATATTATCGAAAAAGCACCTGGAGACAGTGATTCACGCATTCATTACATCTAGGCTTGATTACTGCAATTCACTTCTGTTTGGCGTCAGTCAAGCCACCATTGCACGATTACAACTGGTTCAGAACGCAGCTGCCCGATTTTTAACCAGCACACGCAAAAGAGAGCACATTACACCAGTCTTGGCCTCCCTTCACTGGCTACCGGTTCATCTTCGAATCCAATTCAAAATTCTCATGTATGTCTACAAATCGCTGAACAGTCTCGCCCCCGCCTATCTCTCGGATCTGATACACCCATATGTCCCTCCACGTGCTTTGAGGTCAGAGGATCAGGTACTCTTAATAGTTCCAGAAACTCGCCTTAAGCGCAGGGGTGACAGGGCGTTCTCTGTAGCAGGCCCAAGACTCTGGAACGAGTTACCGCTGCTCATCAAACAGGCCCCCTCCCTCTCGGTTTTCAAATCCCGGTTAAAAACTCACTACTACTCCATTGCTTTCAATGCCAGCTGATTTGTATTGGATCGTTTTTTCATTCATTCATTCAACCTTTATTTATACAGGCTAGCCTCGTTGAGTCACGGGGACTCATTTACAAGAGGGACCTGTCTCACTCACACCAAACAACCATCCACTCTCACACTCACACCTAGGGTCAATTTAGAGTCACCAATCAGCCTAACAAGCATGTTTTTTGGTCTGTGGGAGGAAACCGGAGTACCCGGAGGAAACCCGTTTGATTTGTGATCTGCAATGTTTTTATGTTTTTCGTGTTGTACTTCATTGTCTGTGTTGCCTGTTGCGTGTTTGTTTGTCCAGCAATTTGGTGTGGACTTGTTCCTGTTTAAAGTGCTTTATAAATAAAATGGTATGGTATGGTATGGTATTTTATCGTGTCCTAATAAACAAGAAGTGAAATATATTTTTTGTAATACCACTATCTACCCTCAGGGTTCTTCTCCTTTTTCATATCTAAGATTATCATTCTGATAAGGAATGAGATGGCCGCGCTGATAACCAGCTGCAGCTTCATACACTTAGTCCAGCTTTAGGATGACTGTGCGTACATGTTCCCATTCTACCTTGGCACAATGTCAATAAGGATTATTCTGATTCTGATTCTGATTTGTCCTTCTCCTGGCAGCTGCATTTCTAACATCCTTCTACCAATATACCCACTGTCCCTCCTCTGGACATGTCCAAACCATCTCAGTCTGGTCTCTCTAACTTTATCTCCCAGTTGTTCAACCTGTGCTGTACCTCTGATGATCTTCTTCTTCTTCTTTCGGCTTTTCCCTTTTCAGGGGTCGCCACAGCGAGTCATCCTCCTCCACGTCACTCTGTCCTCTGCATCCTCTGTCCTCACTCCAACTACCTTTATGTCCTCTTTAACTGCATCCATATATCTCCTCTTTGGCCTCCCTCTTTGTCTTTTTCCTGGCAGCTGCATTTCTAACATCCTTCTACCAATACAGGTAGTCCCCAATTTACGAGCGCTCTGATCTGCGAGGTTCCAGACTTACGAGCTGCGAATTTTTGGAAAAAACGAAAAAAATACTGAGTTTTCATGTGTTTTTTCACCACAGTTAGTTAGCTAAGCATATGGACACACGTTTCCGATCATTTTTATGCACTCATAAGCAGTTTTTGGATGAAAATAGAGTGTTTGTAGTCGCGCTAGCGAAAACCGTTCCAATTTACGAGCGAAATTCCGGATTTACGAGAGAAATGGCGGCCGTTCCAAATTACGAGATTTCCGGTTTACGAGCGCCTCGTTGTAACGGATCTCGCTCGTAAATCGGGGACTACCTGTATACCCACTGTCCCTCCTCTGGACATGTCCAAACTATCTCAGTCTGGCCTCCCTAACTTTATCTCCCAGTTGTTCAACATGTGCTATACCTCTGATGATCTCATTCCTGATCTTATCCATCCTTGTCACTTCTAAGGAGAACCTCAACATCTTAATTTCTACCATTTTCAATTCTATCTCCTGTCTTTTTGTCTGTGTCTCTGTCTCCAGACCATACAACATAGCTGGTCTCACCACTGTCTTGTAAAATTTTCCTTTGACCTTTGCTGCCACTGTTTTGTCACAAATCACTCCTGAAACTTTTCTCCATCCACTCCATCCTGCCTGGACTCTCTTCTTCACCTCTTTACCATATTCCCCATTTTCCTGGATGCTGGACCCCAAGTACTTGAAGTCTTGCACCTTTGTGACCTCTGCTTCTTGTAGCCTCACTGTTCTACCAACCTCCCTCTTATTCACACACATGTACTCTGTCTTATTGCAGCTGACTTTCATTCCTCTTCTTTCAAGTGCATACCTCCACCTCTCCAAGTTCTCTTCCACCTGTTCCCTGTTCTCACCACAGATCACAATGTCATCTGCAAACATCATAGTCCACAGGGATTCCTGCCTGACCTCATCTGTTAGTCGGTCCATCACCAGAGCAAACAAAAAGGGGCTCAGAGCCGATCCTTGATGCAATCCCACCTTCACCTTGAAGCTATCACTCCTACAGAACATCTCACCACTGTCCCGTTGCCCTTACACGTCCTGTACCAGTCTAACATACTTTTCTCCCACTCCAGATTTCCTCATGCAATACCACACCTCCTCCCTCGGCACTCTGTCCTTATGTTATGTTATGTCCTAATTAATGTGTGTACTATATACATTCAGCTCCTTTGAGTTATTGGTCTCCGGATTGTCCTCCCATGGTGTTCTGATCTGTCTCCACCCTGACTCCCAGTCATTAACTTTAGCTGCCCTGTCAGCGTTTTTGTTGTTGGAAAATAAATATACTGTATTGAACTTTTAACCTCGGAACCTCCTTTCATCTTCATACACGTGGGTTCAACGCACCAGATGGCAGATTGTGATGGAACGTAGTAATCATTGATTCAAAGTCTTATACGGTTTGTGAACGTTTTAAACTTAGTCCAGAACCAGGCCATCTGCTCGGACCTGTTAAAAAACAGAATCAGTGTTTTTCTTGAATGACAACAAGGTTTTCAAGCCTCTAACCTCACAGTCTGTTCTCCATTTTGACACATCTTCCAACACTAAACACAAAAGGTTTGGATTGTTTCATCCCAACCTCCCCAGTTCTTGTGTCTGATTGTAGAAATCAGCAGTGAGATTGTGAGCAGCTGTTTTCCTCCTGCAGTTTTTTAAACAATCATTTGTCTGAACTCTGCTTCCACATAAAGCCTCATCATCTCTGCATAAAGAGGGGTAAAATAAGAGCACACTGGTTTTCCTGGACTCAGCCTCTAAAAGGTTGAATAGACTCCGAGGACCTGATCAGCCTCTGTGGCTGCATGTGTTTGTTTAATGAGATAATAGAGTCCTTGCTGGAAGCTGTTGCAGAGATGAGCTCGCCTCGTGTATCCGTTCAATGGGAGCCGTGCCCACTGTGTCTGTCGTGGACAAGCTCGGACGAACAAATAACTGCTCACCGGCACAGCCGAGCAAACAAATGCAGAGTCCTCATGTTCCCATCACATCCTGATGTGGACGACTGATGGTGATGGAGGAACACTGAGGGGCAACCAACAAGCGGCGAGGCGCCTACAGCAGGCCGGAAGCGGGGGTTTGAGAAGCAAAAGCTTTTAGTTGCTGCAAGCAGCCTTTTGTCATGTAGGCTTCATTTATTCACAATAATCTTTATCCTCTATGGTGTCCATGACTCTGGAGTAAAGTAAGAAGAAATGATCGCCTGCTGCCATCACCAGACTCAGACAAAACTGAAGCTCTGGTATTTCTTGAAGCAATGCACGTCGCCCGCCGACAGTTTCAATCCAAGATCCTTTTGTGTAGATGGTTGGGTCAAAGCTTGAAAATAATCTTGTTTGGCTCCCAAATGATGATGCAAGATCCTGCGGGATCTTTTAGCTCTCAGAGTAACTGTTGGGAATTACTCTCAGCTACTACCACATCAAATTTCACACAAATATCTGTTAAAAAGTAACTGAGTTGTAGCCATTTCTGTCTTGTGTCCAGATGACTGCTCTTCCTGAGCCTGGTTCTGGTTCTGCTGGTGGTTCCTTAATTAGTTCGCTCAATCAATTAATCACACAACTAATTTGATTTGTTGTCATTTCATGCAAAATATAAAATTAAACATGACAAAACAAAAAAATCACAACTCAAAACATTGGGCCTCATGCACGAACCGTTCGTACGCACAGATTTGTTCTTAAACTGTGCGTACGAGTGATTTAGGATCATTTGTGGCATTCAACAATTTTTTCGTATCCTACGATTTTTTTCAGATACGAACAAAATTTACGAGTGGTCCGGACCTGTCGTATATTTTACGAGCAGTCGGTCTGCTGTCATCCAGATGGAATTTCTCCACTAATAACTTCATATTTCGTTATTTAGAAAATATTTAGAGTTTAAAAAAGTCACGCACCACAATTGTTTTTGACAATAGGTTCTGTTTGAAGTCGAATTATAATTTTAAATGTAATAATGACTAACGGATTAAAGTATTTTAATCCTCTGGTCCGGTCGGGTCTGGGCCTGAGGGGTGGGCGTCCCCGGTGCCCGGGCCTCGGTGACCGGCCCTGGGGCTACGTCGGTGCAGCGGGCTCCGGCGGGGGCCTGTGAATTTGTCGCGGGCGACCCCGGGGTGTCATTGTATGTGGTCGCTGGTGGGGTTCGTCCGGTTCTTCCCCTTGGTAGGATCTGGGGAGTGGGCTAGTGGCTCGTCCTGTTCGGGTGGTCCTGGGGACTCTGGGCTCGGGGTCCTTCCTGGGGTCTTGGGCTTTGATCGCCCCTTCGTCTGCCTCGGGCTTTGGGGGGACGGATCTCTGATGCTTCACAGTCGCTACTAAATGTTCTATTGGAGGAACCTTATTCACTTATGCATGCTCACAACCACACACAAATGGATGCAGGGATGTATATATAGATATATGCAGATATGTAGATGGGTATATGAATGAATATAAAAGTATATGTATGTATACTATATATATATTTGTAGGTATGGGTATGTGTATTTATAGAATTCTACTGCAAGCTCATGAATATTATTAGTCTTTATGCATGTATGTTCCATTGTTGTGTTCTGTCATGTGCTTTGCAGGATTGTGGACGGAGGTTGGGTGTGTTTGCCTTGTGCTCTTTTGGTTGATAATTGTTGATTTGTTGTCTTACTTTCTCTTTTCTTTCTTTCTCTCTTAAAAAAAATTAAAAAATTTAAAAAAAAAATTAAAAAAAATATTGGAGTGAGAGGATGGCTATAAGGTGTGAAGGGAGGCCATCTATAAATGGGGGGGGAAAAAATTCGTATCCTACGATTTTTTTCAGATACGAACAAAATTTACGAGTGGTCCGGACCCGTCGTATATTTTACGAGCAGTCGGTCTGCTGTCATCCAGACGGAATTTCTCCACTAATAACTTCATACAGGTAGTCCCCGACTTACGAGCGAGTTCCGTTACAACGAGGCGCTCGTAAAGCGAAAATTCGTATCTTGGAACGGCCCGCACGTGGCTCTCGTAAAACCGGAACCTCGCTCGTAAATCGGAAAAACCACGCGGCTCTCGTAAAACCGGAACATCGCTCGCTAATCGGAACAACACGTGGTTCTCGTTAAACCGGAACATCGCTCGCAAATCGGAAAAAAGGCGCTAACGAGACGCCAAGCACCCGTTTATCAACATGACACTGAAGAAGCGTACATACTGATCCTTAAACATGCACAACACTTTATTTACAAGCAGTTAGCTAGCACATTACACCACACATTCATCTATAAACACATACCTGTACAGTTTTTACTGTACAACAGTGCTTTTCTGCCCAGCACTTTAAATAAAAAAAAAACTATAAAAACAAAGTGCCAAGTGCAGGTACCCTGTACTGTACAGGTACTTTTAAAAGCTGTTTTTCATGACAGAAACAACAACATTCCCTTACTGTACTGTACTGTACTGTACTGTACTGTACTGTACTTTGATTGAATACTGTAACCAAGTCACACCCATATGACATCATGTGACACCATGTGTCACATCCATCAGAAACCGGTCAAATGCATCTGAAACAACTCACACCCACCATGAACAAGCCAAATCTGTAGTGATACACCTCATCTCTGATATTGTAGGCTTGACCTTCAAGTACACCTCTCTGCATCTCTCTGAAACTCTCAGTGTTACACCTTCTTGAAACTCTCAAGGAGACGAGTGGACACATATTTTTTACAATTATTTTGAATTAATGGACACTAATTAATCAGATTGAACTTTCTCTTTAATGTGTGTTAATTCAGAATTGATCTATTTTTGTCATTTCAATGATGATCTGTTACTTACACGAGTTTGACCCTTCTGCTGGTTTATTTCTACCATACAAGTGTGCTCTGAAATCTAGGACATGAGTCAGGGTTAGCTGTTCACTTCCTTCTCTGTTTTGTCTTCAAGCTAGACTCAACAGGCTAGTCCATCTGGCTGTTTATGTAAACAGTTTTCCTGTTGTCCGTCAAGAGACGTTTCTGCCTATGGAATTAAACTTCCATCTTTTATTTTGTTAAAACCAGCCAATAGTTATTAAGGAGGTGGGTCAGACCCCGCCTCCCATATAAAGGTCATTTCCTGCATTTTTCTTTAGTGCTTTTGGAGAGAACTAGCTCACAACTTGCTTCTCTCCTCTGGGAAAGCTGGAGACGTTCCGGTCATTGTGTCAACTAGACCCACGTCTCAGCTGGAGTCACGGCAAAGCCTTGCTGTGCCTCGAAACACTCATTTCTGAAAGAATTTGTTTTCGGAAGTTTTATTTTGAAAATCAGTCAGTGCGATTGGCTCTGTTCCTGCCGGTGAAAGCGTGCTCTCGCTCGTCTGATCCAGCCATACACGCACGAAGTCGACTGGACCTGAGCTGGACCACACAGTCCGTTAGTGTCCACAAACTTCTCAGCCCTCATCTCCTCTAGACGTATCGTCACCAGGTAAAGAGGCTTGTTTGTATGCTGCACGTGTCGGAAGTACAGCTGGACCTGTTTGGGAAAAGGCTGCCACCCTGGTTGGTTCAAAATAATCAACTTCAGTTAACTTAGCTTTCAATTCTTATCTTCTTCCTCCTATTTCTTATTTTTCATAAGCTATTAATCTGTCAAGTAAATGTACCAACAGAAAAGCTCCTAACTGTCTGTTTGTTTTAATTTGAATTCTTGTCAACGTAGTTAGTAAATCAGAGCTAATATCGATACAAATGTTTAATGTACTTTCATGATAATTTCAATAAAAGGTCTATTTTCTGGTAGACCAACATAAATTGAAGTCTCTTGTGAAGTTACATTTTTCCTAATTACAGTAAAAGCAATTTAGTACCGGAAAAAGGAAGAACTCGCGAATTGGTGGCAAGTTTGTGCAGATTATGTCTGCTCAGGCCTGCACATCTAAAATATAGGGAAGTCAGTAAACTGACCAGTAAGTCCTATATCTCTACAATAATGGTGGCCCAGTAAGTGTTTAAATACCTTACAGCGCCTAGATCATTACAAATCCATAAGAATCAAGTCACACCCATCATGAACACATGACATCCATCAGCATCATGTTGCAAACAAACATCAGAAACAAGTGACATCCTCCAGAAAGATGTAGCAAGCATCATGTTTAAAAAACAACAGTGCCATACTCTAGTGTCCACTCCATGAACTTTAGAAAGGTAGAACCAGCCAGCACAGAAACAGCATAAAAAAGAAAGTTCCCTTACTTTGATTGAAGTGAAGGTAGTCTCTTTGGTTGTCAAAAGTTGCTGTTCAAACCTGGATCAGATGGGACTGCTTATGCAGCAGTGCAACCATCAATGTGAACATGTGAGTTCAGAGAAGCCGACGTAAGATATGAGTTCAGGGCAGGTGTGAGGTCTTGATGTGATGGAGGATGCTGGAGGACGCAGGATGATGCAGGAACATGCAGCATCATTCAGAGGTAAGATGTGAGTTCAGGTCAGGTGTGAGGTCTTGATGTGATGGAGGATGCAGGAGGACGCAGGATGATGCAGGAACAAGCAGCATCATTCAGAGGTAAGATGTGAGTTCAGGTCAAGTGTTTGGTCCTGATGTGAGGATGCAGAAGGTATGCATGGAGAGGAGGCAGCGCACGGGTGTTCTGACTGGTCAGACAGGCGTCCAGGTGTCTGACATGGGTCAGTGATGCCACTGGAGGCAGGAGAGCTGGTCTGTCTGTGAACACAAACAACACACATGTTGAAGTGAACATTACAGACAGAAAGATGACACCCCCCCACACACACATGCACAAGTTGTGAAAAGGCCTCACGTTGATGTGGAGGAGAGGAGGCATGGAGGAGGCATGGAGGAGGCATGGAGGAGGCATGAAGGAGGCATGGAGGAGGCATGGAGGAGGCATGGAGCATCCCCTCAGTCAGTGTGATTTCATTGCACCCAGGAGGGTTAATCCCCTCAGTCAGTGTGATGCCAGTACACCCAGGAGGGTTAATCTCCTCAGTCAGTGTGATAATAATAATAATTAAAGCTGCAAGCAGCATTGAGGCCCGAAGCAGCTTAGCACTGCTCGGACCTTATTGAGGCGACCACGCGAGCTCCAGCTCGTCCGCTCGGTCGCCATTTCGAAGTCTCTCGTGTCTACTCCGCACCAGGGGTGCACACGCACAATAAATCTGGTTCAGATCGGATGATGTCTCACTGAGATATAACAGTTTGAATAATCTAGGGGGCGCTCTGGAGTCACATGTTAAACCACAATATCAATGTGTCCACAAGGGCTCACTGATGATGCACAATAAATCTGGTTCAGATCGGATGATGTATCACTGAGATATAACAGTTTGAATAATCTAGGGGGCGCTCTGGAGTCATATGTTAGCCCACCATATCAATGTGTCCACAAGGGCTCACTGATGATGCACAATAAATCTGGTTCAGATCGGATGATGTATCACTGAGATATAACTATATAAATAATGTAGGGGGCGCACTTGAGTCAAATGTTAGCCCACCATATCAATGTGTCCACAAGGGCTCACTGATGATGCACAATAAATCTGGTTCAGATCGGATGATGTATCACTGAGATATAACTATAGAAATAATGTAGGGGGCGCACTTGAGTCAAATGTTAGCCCACAATATCAATGTGTCCACAAGGGCTCACTGATGATACACAATAAATCTGGTTCAGATCGGATGATGTATCACTGAGATATAACTGTAGTAATAATATAGGGGGCGCTATGGAGTAAAAATTTACATAACATTATCAATGTGTGTCGAAGTGTTCACTGATAAAGCACAATAAATCTCGTGCAGATCGGATAATGTATCACTAAGATATAACTGTAGTAATAATATAGGGGGCGCTATGGAGTAAACATTTACATACCATTATCAATGTGTGTCGAAGTGTTCACTGATAAAGCACAATAAATCTCATGCAGATCGGATAATGTATCACTAAGATATAACTGTAGTAATAATACAGGGGGCGCTATGGAGTAAAAATGTACATACCATCATCAATGTGTGTAGAAGTGTTCAGTGATGAATCACAATAAATCTCGTGCAGATCGGATAATGTATCACTAAGATATAACTGTAGTAATAATATAGGGGGCGCTATGGAGTAAAAATTTACATACCATTATCAATGTGTGTCGAAGTGTTCACTGATAAAGCACAATAAATCTCGTGCAGATCGGATAATGTATCACTGAGATATAACTGTAGTAATAATATAGGGGGCGCTATGGAGTAAAAATTTACATACCATTATCAATGTGTGTAGAAGTGTTCACTGATGAATCACAATAAATCTCGTGCAGATCGGATAATGTATCACTAAGATATAACTGTAGTAATAATATAGGGGGCGCTATGGAGTAAAAATTTACATACCATTATCAATGTGTGTCGAAGTGTTCACTGATAAAGCACAATAAATCTCGTGCAGATCGGATAATGTATCACTAAGATATAACTGTAGTAATAATATAGGGGGCGCTATGGAGTAAAAATTTACATACCATTATCAATGTGTGTCGAAGTGTTCACTGATAAAGCACAATAAATCTCGTGCAAATTGGATAATGTATCACTGAGATATAACTGTAGTAATAATATAGGGGGCGCTATGGAGTAAAAATTTACATACCATTATCAATGTGTATAGAAGTGTTCACTGATGAATCACATTAAATCTCGTGCAGATCGGATAATGTATCACTAAGATATAACTGTAATAATAATATAGGGGGCGCTATGGAGTAAAAATTTACATAACATTATCAATGTGTGTCGAAGTGTTCACTGATAAAGCATAATAAATCTCGTGCAGATCGGATAATGTATCACTAAGATATAACTGTAGTAATAATACAGGGGGCGCTATGGAGTAAAAATTTACATACCATTATCAATGTGTGTAGAAGTGTTCACTGATGAATCATAATAAATCTCGTGCAGATCGGATAATGTATCACTAAGATATAACTGTAGTAATAATATAGGGGGCGCTATGGAGTAAAAATTTACATAACATTATCAATGTGTGTCGAAGTGTTCACTGATAAAGCATAATAAATCTTGTGCAGATCGGATGATGTATCACTGAGATATAACTATAGAAATAATGTAGGGGGCGCACTTGAGTCAAATGTTAGCCCACCATATCAATGTGTCCACAAGGGCTCACTGATGATGCACAATAAATCTGGTTCAGATCGGATGATGTATCACTGAGATACAACAGTTTGAATAATCTAGGGGGCGCTATGGAGGCTATTTGCTAATTAGCATAAACACCTGTTCAAGGGGTGGGTAATGATCGATCATAATGATTTTGGTACTCCTCAGATCAAATCTGTGGAGTTTAGAACCAAACGTATGGTGACGGCGTTACGTCTTACTTCGCCACGTCACCAC
>JBBPBX010014390.1:28158-38923 GCA_038048925.1 Garcialebias charrua
GGTGTTGCCACCCCCTGAAACATCCTTGCCACCCTCTTGCCACCCCATAGATATTTTTCTAGATCCGCCCCTGGCTCCCAGGAAAAGATGTGCTCTAATGATACTCTGGAACAAGGATCAGCTGAATGCTGTGACTTCAAATCAGCATTACATTCACATCATTTCTCCCCAGAGTTTTATAGGCTCTTTTAGGAGTTATGGGATCCTTATTGTGGAGTACTGTATTTGCTTGTGATTTGAACATTCTACAATGATGTATATGAGCCTAAAACTCTTAAATGAGAGCCTGCAGCAACACTTAAAAAGTAAACTAACAAAGTGCCTGTATGCATCCTTTGAGTGGGGAAAAAAGGCACTTATGGCAGTTTTTCTTGATACATGTTTTACCATTTTAAACGATAAATCTAATTGAATTACTGCACAGGGAAGACATTGTGAAATTTCAATAAGCTACTTTTGTAAACTCACAGACATCCATGGTGAAAAGTGCTCCATATTTCAATTTTAAGGTTTAACGCTTCACTAATTCAAAACAAAATGTGCTTTCACCACATTAAAAATGGATCATTCTAACCTCAAGAGCACGATGTATAAAATATTACACAATGTCAATATTGAGTTAATGTCGAAGTCAAAATGCAGAGGCAGCACAGTAATTTTGTGTATGTATGCAGAACGGTTCAGTTGGTTGTAGAGTCACTTTTTGCAACAATAACTTGACAGACAGTAATTGTCTGTATAACCACAGCTGTCTCTCAGGTCGTACGGGGGATGTTGCGCCAAGGCAAAGTGCTAAAGTCAGCTGGAAAGCAAACCCAAAGTCTCACCCCTAAACTGCATTTGACAGTTGGTATAAGTTTTTTTTAAACGCTATTATTATTATTATTTTTACAAAGCAGGAGATTTGAATTATGACTAAGCCTTTTGTTTTAGGTCTTTCCATTCAAAGGACAATATACCAATTATAAATACATTTGTTTCGTTGCAGGTTTGCCTACCAAAGTCGTGCTGCCAATTTATTTTTGTTTCATGTTCTGTATGTCTCCAAACAAGCTCTGATGTGCAAACTTTTGCTGTAATGAACTTAAAGTGTGTGTGACATGATTTTGGAACTTTGCATAAAGTGGTACAACATATATACAGTATGTTGTGTCATTCACCAATGTTCGTTTTTACAAGCAAAATGATAAATCAATTAAAATGTGATTTTAAAGTGATTTTAAAATTGGAGCCGTGTTTCGTCACAGGACATCCGGGTACTTACGCATGCGACATTGTGACGTAGAGACATGAAGTTTCTGTCTGCCGCTGCTATTAGCATGTAGTGTAATTGTCTTCAAGATCGCCTATTTTCTTTTGTATAACTTGAAAAATGCCGATACGTGGTTGTGTCGCATTTGGGTGTTCTAACATCACCAGCTCTGTAGACGACTACGATCGGGTTCCAGCCCTTCACCCTCGGAACTTTGCTCATCTGAAATGTCGGAGTCCCCCTCGCTTCTGAATGGTAAGGCTCTAATAAATACTGGTGCAGACCTACATTATAACCAGCTGTTTCTTGTTCATCACTCGAATTAACTTTGGCTTCCCAAACTGAAGACAAATCGCTCAAATCTTCACTTAAATTGCTTAATTCCTCGGTTTGTATATTCTCTGCCATAGTTATTTACAATGTGCGTTCTGGCGATTGCGTCATAAAATGTGTCTGCGTTTGACCCCTCCTTTCTCCACCTAAAAACTGCGACGCACTGCAGAGAACTATTTTATTAAAATAACTTTTATATTATTCGAAGCATCTGTGTACAAAAAAATCAAAGTTGAGTAGCTACTCTGCCACTTTATGCATAGTTCCAAAATCCTGTCACACACACTTTAAACCATGAATCAAAGTTCATGCTTAATCATCCAGGTTCAAACTCCAATAATGGTCAATCAGGTCATTTGGACAGTTTCTTTTTGTTTGTGGAAAGACCTTTCACCTTCTATCCAGAGGGCTTCATCAGTCTGAGGAGTCCCAAGTAAACTGTTTTCCCCACTAAGCAGTGCACTCCTTTAGTGGAACAACAAGTTTGCTGGTGATAAGATGGTTTCTGGGGGCTGTCCTGTCCCCCGTTGACTCCTCCCAGGCAGGCAGCCACAGCCAATGTGGTTCAAGACATAAAAGTTCATGCAGTCATCCAGGTACAAAATCCAATCATGGTCAATCAGGTCATCTGGATAGTTTTTATTTATTTTTTGTGTGGAAAGTCATTTCACCCTCTATCCGGAGGGCATCAGTCTGAGAAGTCCCAAGTAAACTGTTTTCCCCACTAAGCAGTACACTCCTTTAGTGGACCGACAAGTTGCTGATGATAACTAGCACCTTCACATAGTTGGTCAAACGGTTTGATGATGATAAGTTGATTTCTGGAGCCCGCTCTCTCCCCTGCCGACTCGGCCGAGGCATCCATGGTCAAAGTCGTTCACAACATCAAAGTTCATGATCAACAATGCAGGTAGAAAAATCCCACAAAGTTGAGTCACATAATCTGGACGGTTTCTAAACTCTGAGCTTTGTATAGTTTGAGAACAAAAAACGTGTGATGTAAAGATCAACTTTCAGGATATCCTGTTCTGGGAGGACTGGCAATTGTCTCACATGTTTTTCCTCCATCCATCAGCTTTACCTCCTTCTTTCTTTCCGGGTGACACTGGTGCCTATATCCAACAGTCAGTGTGTGAGAGTCAGGGGACACCCTGGACAGGTCTCCAGTCCATCACAGGGACACATAACGAGACAAACATCTATTCACTCTCTCACTCACGCCTAGACAATTTAGAGTTAACAGTCAGCCTAACATGCATGTTTTTATGTACGAGTACCCAGAAAAAACCCATGCATGTACGGAAATAACATGCAAACTCCACCCAGAAAGGTCCCTAGCTGGGATTTTATCTAGCAACCTTAGGCTGAGAGGCGGCAGCTTTACCTGCATGACTACAGTACTAAGAAAACTAATCAAATGCTTTTCATGCAAATTATTTTTTGGATGGATTAGAGATTTGAGACAGTTTAGAAACAGACCTGGGACCTTTTCCTGATGACTTACTTTCCAAGATCTGTGCTGTTATTTCATCTCATGGTAAGAAAACAAAGAAATATTTGAGAACCCCCCCCCCCTTTTTTATTTATTTATAATAATTAAAAAACAAAATGTGCATAATTTTTTCAACAATTTGTACCGTATTTTCCTGAATATAGGTCACACCTGAATATAGGTCGCATTGTCCAATTGTTGCTAAAGAATTGGAAAAATCCATATGTAGGTCGCACCTACGTCAAAATGTGGACCGTGTTTAGCTCTGCTGCTTCATTGTGTGTTTGTGCATTGTGTGTTTGTGGATTTAGAAAAAGCATATGACAGGGTACCAAGAGAAGAGGTGTGGTATTGCATGAGGAAATCTGGAGTGGCAGAAAAGTATGTTAGACTGGTACAGGACATGTATGAGGACAGCAGGACAGTGGTGAGATGTGCTGTGGGAGTGACAGATAGCTTCAAGGTGGAGGTGGGATTGCATCAAGGATCGGCTCTGAGCCCCTTCTTGTTTGCTCTGGTGATGGACCGACTAACAGATGAGGTCAGGCAGGAATCCCCATGGACTATGATGTTTGCAGATGACATTGTGATCTGTGGTGAGAACAGGGAACAAGTGGAAGAGAACTTGGAGAGGTGGAGGTATGCTCTTGAAAGAAGAGGAATGAAAGTCAGTCGTAGTAAGACAGAGTACATGTGTGTGAATGAGAGGGAGGCCAGTGGAACAGTGAGGCTACAAGGAGCAGAGGTCACAAAGGTGCAGGACTTCAAGTACTTGGGGTCCACTGTCCAGGAAAATGGGGAATGTGGTAAAGAGGTGAAAAAGAGAGTCCAGGCAGGATGGAGTGGATGGAGAAAAGTTTCAGGAGTGATTTGTGACAAAAAGGTGTCAGCAAAGGTCAAAGGAAAAGTTTACAAGACAGTGGTGAGACCAGCTATGTTGTATGGTCTGGAGACAGTGGCATTGACAAAAAGACAGGAGAAAGAACTGGAAGTAGCAGAAATGAAGATGCTGAGGTTCTCCTTAGGAGTGACAAGGATGGATAAGATCAGGAATGAGATCATCAGAGGTACAGCACATGTTGAACAACTGGGAGATAAAGTTAGGGAGGCCAGACTGAGATGGTTTGGACATGTCCAGAGGAGGGACAGTGGGTATATTGGTAGAAGGATGTTAGAAATGCAGCTGCCAGGAAAAAGACAAAGAGGGAGACCAAAGAGGAGATATATGGATGCAGTTAGAGAGGACATGGAGGTAGTTGGAGTGAGGACAGAGGATGCAGAGGACAGAGTGAGGTGGAGGAGGATGACTCGCTGTGGCGACCCCTGAAAAGGGAAAAGCCGAAAGAAGAAGAAGAAGAAGAAGAAGAAGAAGAAGTTTAGCTCTGCTGCAAATGTCTGCCACAGGAGCGCACAGCAAGGCTTTTAAGAAGATTAACACTTAAAAACAATTATTTGTTTGATAAAAATTATAGCAAATATGTGTCTGAGCTGAACTTTTCTTTAATAAATGAATAATTTTAGCAGGATAAACACCTAAAAATATATATTTGTTAGCTGACATTATTGTAAGAGTGTGTCTCAGTTTAATTTTTGTTAATAAATGATTACAAATCAGCTTATTTTATAAAAAGCCTTAAATAGGTTGCACCTGAATATAGGTCGCAGGGCATGCAAAAATGATAAAAAGCCGCAACCTATATTCCGGAAAATACGGTATGTATTGCTTTGGCGTATAAGTCGCAGGGCATGTAAATTATGGAAAAATAAAAATAGAAAAAAAAGAAACTTATAGGCCAAAAAATATGGTCAGGAGGGGCCTGTGTTTCCAGTGAGCTGACAAATCTCAAAGATTATGACACACCATAGTGTGTCTGCTGTGAACATCCTGAGCTAAAACTCATTTATTAGGGGTAAAAAATAAAATTTAAAAGTTTTTTTGCTGAAAGAATATTGTATTTTTATTGCAATCTGACAAAATCAGAAAAGACGATTTATTTTTGCATTACATGAACTTCAGAACTTAAAGGCCGTGTAAAGTGAATTTCAACATTTTCTTCAATAAACATTATAAATGTCATAATTGTAATCTTGTAAATGAGTAAAAAGTCTCAAAATTGTAGCTCAATTAATTTTGGAGTTATAGAGCAAACTGTGTATAAACATATTTCTATTTCAGGATTTTTTAGGCGTGTTTTAAACGTGACCGCGTTTCGTCACGCGGTCCTCATTAGTATAGCCCCACCCCCTGCAGCTCCAGCCGTATAAATTCGCCTCGGTGGAGCCGTTCACTCGCGAATCGCAGATAGCATCAGATAGCAATAGCATAGATATTTTGTTCATTGTTAGCTAACTAATCAATTATGCCTCGTTCGTGCATCTTCCCTGGATGTCGTAATGGTCAGGGCACCCGTACAAATCATAACATGTTTTTATACCACGTGGTTTTAAACTGAGTATCTGTAATGTCTGGATAGGACAATGGTTAGAGCGCTTGCCTTCTGTCCCAATTTGGGATGGGAACCGAGAACCGGTTCTGTTAGAGAACCGGTTCTTAAAAGTCCAATTCCATGGAATTGTAGGATGCTTGTCTTAACGATTCAGCTTATCGGTTCTGCAGACTCCTGGTGGTGACGTGTTTAAGCGCTGACATCACAGACATGCGCCGCGCCCGAGTGGTGGTGGCGTGGTGGTGTCTAAATAAATATTTCTTAGCTGACTTCATAGCAGACGTCCTTCTGAGCTTAACGAAATGTTCAAATCAGCTGGATTTAAAAAAAAAAAAGTTCGCGGAATTTTAGGCAGGCGCCAGGCGGGTCAAACCGGACGCTTTCTTTCTTTAAATTTAGCTAAATAAACGCTTAAAAAATATATTTCTTAGCTGACTTAATAGTAGACGTACTCTTGAGTTTAACGAAATGTTCAAATAAGCTGGATTTAAAAAAAAAAGTTCGCTGATTTTTATGCAGGCGCCAGGCGGGTCAAACCGGACGCTTTGTTTCTTTAAATTTAGCTAAATAAACGCTTAAAAATATATTTCTTACCTCACTATAGCAGACGGGCTCCTGAGCTGAACCAAATGTGAAATCAGCTGGATTTAAAAATCCGCGGTGTGGTTTATGAGTGGTATAAACTTCTGGAAGTGGTCCCTCTTCCTCTTCACTCTCTGAGTCCTCTGCTGGCTGCTGCCTACAGCGCCTCTAAAGCGGCCGAAACTGGTACTGCACCATTTTCGCCAAAAATGAAAAACGAAGAATCAGAGCGAAAAATGAGTCTAAAAATATGGGAAAAAATCCATAAATAAATTCTTTATGAACACAAATGGTTTACTATATTTTATTACCCAAATGAGAATTGATAACAGAATTGATAAGGAATCGAATCGATAAATGACATCGATAAAGGCATCAATATTGATAATTTCTTATCAATTCCCATCCCTAGTCCCAAAGCCCACGGGTTCAAATCCCGCATGGTGCAACTTTTTATTTATTTATTCATTCCAGATTAAAAACACACAAGAAAACTATTTACAAAAACAGCGTAACTCTTGGAAAAAGTAGCTGCTGTTACAGACAGAACTCGGATAAAAACAGAGCAGGTTTACTGGCTCTGCTGTCTTCCTCTCCAGTGTCTCCACTGTGGGACACGAGCAGGACGAGCGCAGCTGCCTGAAACCACGCCCACGCACTGACACGCCCCTAGCGTTCCAGACCAAGGCAAAATCATGTTTTTTCATGATTTTTGAGACTTAATTTTATAAGGTAAACAATGTTTTTAATCAGTCAGATTTAAATGGGTGATTAATAACACATATTTATGCCATGTGACAAACTAAAAACACACATTTAATTTCACTTTACACGGTCTTTAATTGTGGTTCACAACTTTAATTTTCTAAACTTGTTTTGCAGAGCTTAGCATAGATTTTGAATCTGTAACAATTAATTTACCAAAGAATCAAAAAGCTGAGAGATGGAACCACAGAGAAATACAATGCGCTCAAGAAATACAAGTTATAAAAAGTGACAGAGGTGTAACTCACCTTTTACGTTAGTACCGTATTCTCCGGCATATAAGTCGCACCTTTTTGCCTACATTTCTAAGCCCTGCGACTTATAGGTTGGTGCGACTTATACGTCGATTTTTCCAATATTTTGGTCATAATTTGACTTTGGTCAAAAACTCCAAAAATGGTGCAGTACCAGTTTCGGCCGCTATGGGCGCTAAGAAACCCTTTACAGTACCTACACTGTTGACATCTGCCTGGTCCAAAAATGGTGCAGTGACACAGAAGATGAAGACTTCAATGGTTTTGAATAAATAAATAAAAACCATAAAATAAATACAGTATCTGTTTCTGTCATCATTTTAAACTGAGACACGTTTTTTACTGTAATGTCAGCTAATAAAAATATATTTTTATGTGTTTATCTTTAAAGATAAATGATGAAAGACACAAAATATACAAAAATTATGTTCATTTATTAATGAAAAGTTCAACTAAGACACATCAAACAAAATACTGTAGTTTTTATGTGATAATCTTGTCAAAAGTCCTTCCAAACAATTTGGCAGCCAGTCCATTTTGGGCAAAACACCAGTTCACGTGAGGTGCGACCTATAGGCCGGTGCGACTTATAGGCCGATGCGACTTATACGTTGATTTTTCCATTTAATTGGGCATAATTAGGTTGGTGCGACTTATACTCCGGTGCGACTTATACGCCGACGAATACGGTAACAATGCCCCGACTATGATAGGAAGTATGGCAAGACAAAACTTGTTAACTATAATGAAAGATTTCCTACCTTGCTGGTCATCCACAGCTCCGGTGATGTCTCCACGCAGTTAAACATCAGCATTTAATTCATGGAGTCAACGTTAGAAACAATGAATGGCACCAAACACCAGATTCATGAGCTGTTAAATCAGTCTCACCTAAAACATGAATGCTGTTTCAGACATCCTTTACCAAATTAAATATGTTTATTTAGGAACAATGAGTTTAAAATGGTCTCAAATGCCAATATTCAGTGCATGATTTTCATCTGCAAGCAAATAATAAGAGAAGGCCAGTTTCCATCAAAGTCAACCAGAGATTAAATCAATGATCAAATGGATAAAAGTTTGTGGAAAATAGAGCAAAATGCAACTCATTTGCAGAAAACAAATCAAGTAATTTATACATACTGGCTGAGATGACTCATGCATGAATATAAACTCATCCTCATTAGGTGGGCAACAATCAAAGTACCTTGAAAGCCAAAGTTTTACAGTGCGTGCCTCTTAATCACAAAGTCCTGTTGTGATTGCTGCCACATGTAATAACATAATACATTCTTTCCAGATGGGGAACAAGACATAATAATAAATAAATAAATCAGTCTCTATGGTGACCATTGTAGCTCTAGGAGGACTGACGCTCACATAACTTACACTTTACATTTTTTATACGTTTTAGATAACAGCGTCAGAGAGTGTATTTTTTTTTATTTTAGAAGGATCTTGTTTCAGTTAAACTTATTCTGTAATACAGAAAATGGTTTTATTTTATAGTTGTCACTGTATTTTATGTTTTCTATAAAGCACTTTATAGCGTATTGATTTTGCTTAGGAAAATGGAGTCTAACTTTGCTTGATGGAAAACACACCAAAAAAAAAAAAATTTTAACAAAGGGATTGAAGAACGATACGTCTGTGATGGAAGGACTAAACAGAAAAAAAGGTGGAGAGGAAATAATTCAATATGCCAGAAGTGTGACAGTCGCTAAGTTTATTAAAATGGTTTGCTCATAGTTAAATACTTTAGTGGTCTCAAACCAACTGTGCCAACAGACTGTGAAATAAATGTGCATTGAAAAGTTCGTACCGCTTGCTTCAGTCTGCTGTCAGGGTTAACAACTACAGCTTTACAAAGCCAGTAGTGCTCAAACAATTAGCAATTAGACATTTTGAAGAAACACCTACAGTATTTAAAAGTTCCACAGTACCACTGAGCACTTCTATCACCCCTGACTTGACACATTTGCAGTTTTTGGGAGCATACGAAGTCCTTTTACAGTTTAATAAAAGAACTAACTGTACCTCAAACAATTATACCCCATTTAATAGCATTCATTACAATTAAAAAAAAACAACGTATTTTAAAAGGGTATCAGGTTACGAACTACATAATCTTTTAACTCGTTGGAAATCATGAAAATGAAGAATCTATGACAGTGGTATGTTAATCAGCATCACCGCATCCTGGTGAAAAATAAAGAATTAAACAATATTAGTGGTTGCATTTAACTTTAAACAGGGCTTTGTTAAGTAACCGTGATAGCTTAGGTAAGAAACATAATGTTCATTTGTTAAGTGCAATGTAGGGCTGGGCGATGGATTGAATATACTCGATGTACCTCGAGTTTTTCCATTTACAATGGTTAAAATGGCTGTATCGCAACCATCAAGTAACAATCGAGTTTCTCCTGTCTGTGCCAACTTCACACGGACCTTCCTTCTCCCTCACATGCTGCTTCACACACGCTTACTAAAGGCTCCCGTGTGCTCGAGCGTACTTCACTCCGCAGAGGTCCGCGCGTACCCGATTGGACTTGAAGTGGACGTCTGCAAGCCATGTCTGCGCAAAGATCAATTTTTACTACTGCATATGCGTACTCGGTGTCGCACAATAAACTACCCGGCGGCGGACTGTTTCGTTTGCAGCACCAATGTATTAACTTCTCCTTCTTCATCCCTGGTCTGGTTTAATGGCCTTTTCTTTTGTTTCTGTTTTTTTTGCCAAGAGGCAAGCGATCTCTTCTTCCTCGTCCGTTGATGCCGTGACCGAAATTGTGAGAAACTACGGAATTTGTCATGATATAATTAAAATTTGGCTCGGCGTGGCAGCGGGAGGGTCTGGAGGCCGGTCTGATGTGTGGACTGCTGGGCCAGTGTTCCCTGTTTTTAAGGACTTTTTATTAACAACATACAGGGAGTCCTCGACTTACGGCAACTCGGACTTACGAACAGTACAGTTGTACATTAAATACAGCACTGGTATGTGTTTTTAGGTGTTTTTAGATGATAGTGTGTTAGCTAACCGTTTGTAAACAAAGTTCTGTGCATGTTTATGAACCAGTATGTACGTTTGTGTTGAAAAACGGGTGTTTGGCGCAGCGCTAGCATACATTTTCCGACTTACTAACGAAAATCCGGACTTACGAACGCACGTGCTATGGGTTCCGACTTACGTCAAAATCGGGTTACGAACGGTCCTTAGGTCCGGAACTTGTTCGTAAGTTGAGGACTCCCTGTATAAACACAGAACACCGCTGCTGCTGCTCCTGGTTGCCAGCTGCCTCTACACCCAGGGCCGCCAGCAGCTCTATCTCGCCTTTTTTTTTGCAACCTGTCAATCAATCCAGTAGGCGTGTCAACAAATGACCAATCGGCAACCTTAATTTGTCCCCAAGGTAAACACCCCTTGCCTGCGGAGCTGGGCTGCAGCCCATCAGGGTGTACGCTCGAGTATGAAGTCTCAACTGTGTGTGGACAGTGCGCGCAGTGTCTGCGCGGCTCACCAAGTACACACAGTACACCAGAGTATGTGGGAATCTTAATGTTTTGAAGGCGTCACAGTTCTTTGACTCAGAAATATATTTTTATTATTACTTTATGGAAAGAAAAAAAAAGTATATATATA
>JBBPBX010014390.1:39063-50977 GCA_038048925.1 Garcialebias charrua
TATATATTGTATATCACAATTCATCTTTAAAATATTGAGATATTAATTTTGGTCCATATCGCCCAGCCCTAGTGTAATGTTAAAAACACCAATCAGAGTCCTCCTCTGTTATACATTCTGTGTAAAGCTGCTCCCTCCGGTCTGTTTCAGGTAACTTGTCTTTTAATACAGGCAGCCGTGTAGAAGGCTGCAGCACTTCCATGTCTTCTTTCATGTGAAAATAGATCCTGATGTGTGACTGTGGCTTCGAGCTAATGTGAGCAAGTCAGCGAGCACATTTGTATTATCTTGCTGACAGATGACGGTGAATAAGAAAACAGAATTGTGGAATTTACAGTACTTGGGAAAGATTCTCTAAAATCTGGCACTGAGCAGTCTCATTTGAGCAACTGAGTTTGCAAATATAACAGTAGCCTTTAAGTGCAAAATTAATATTTGTTCTTGCAGGTCTTTCGTAGTTATTCATTACCTGTCTGACTGAACCAAACAAAGTTAAGAACATTTTATGAAAGCACAAGTTTTGTCACTAAAAAACATTTTTGAAATGCTGCAACAAACTTTAAAAACGGTTCTTTTTCAAAGAGACTCATTTCTGAGGAGACATCATCCATTCACATTGCATGGGACGAGAAAAAAGGCAGGCAACGCTAATAAAAATGGAGCTAATGTTCTTTGCGGTATGAAGTTCGTCCCAAGCTTTCAGCTTTGACCAGATGGGATCTCATCCACAAGATCAGATAGAAGACGCCCATTTTTAACTCTGCAGAGCATGACAAACTCAACAAAGCCTTCTTCTCAAAGGCATTCCATCCGTTTCGTGCTCCCACTGAAGTCTTTTACATAAAATAAATGTGGCAGTGCACATGCAGCTTTGATGAGGTTAAAGTGAGACGTATCATCAGTCTTAACTAAGGCAGGAAGAGAAACCAGATCAGAGTGATGACATGGAACTAATCTGCGGCGACCTCTGCCATCACGGCAAAAATGATGACACACTATCCTGAACATTCAAAGGATCCTTTTGGGCTCTTAAAACAGCATGTCTGAGCTTCTGTTTGTGTTTTTTCCCCCCACAGCTAAAATGCTGGAGCGTCAAGCTCTGTGACGGTGGCAGCACCTACTCACACATTCAAATCCCCTGAATTTATGGAGGAGGTGATTCAAGGCTAAGCTGAGTAGACTTCTATAAATAAACGTCACCTTGCTGTATATTTTCCATATCACACCGTCAATGGGAGCTGCCATACCATAAGAATATTTTCTAATCCGTCTCCACTCGTCCTGCCACCTGCTGCAGCTCCTTCCTTCAGCCTCCGGAAACCCTTTCCTCCGGAGATAACCGCAGCAGACACCACCCTGTCTCTGCGCGCCCCGTCCCGCTCACAAGTACGGCCCCGAACCCACATTTCTGGGTCATCGCTGAGCTCGTAGATGGAGCCGTCTTCCACGCTGTGTTCCAAAGACTCCAGAGAGGAGTCGGACGCCTCGTCGCCCAGTGCCGTTAATGGCCAACCAGGTAGTCCCGATGTAGAGCGCAGCTTGTACTGGAGCAGAACGCTACGCCCTTTGGCCTTTTCCTCTGGCTTGTAGCAGCTGGATGGTTGAAGGGACTCCTGAGAGGAGGTGTCGCTTCGGTCTTCGCCTCCGCAGGCCGAGTCTGGACCATCCCCAGCAGAATCCCTCTTCAGCAGATCAGAAGACAGAGTACTGGTGCTCGCCACAAGGAAGTCCACAGGCCCAGAATGAGCATTGAGGGAAATCATTCCTTTCCCTGTAACAATTATGCACAATTAATATTCATTTGCTGTCTGGTGAGAAAACAGACAATGTTTCTGTTCAGCTCTGGGTCCAAGTCATTGCCAATCACATCAGCTCAGTGAGAGTCTTATGCAAGTCGCCGGCTGAATTGTGTGAACTGAAAATGACTTGAACCTTGCTTTGCATCATATGTCATACACAGTTAACAGCGAAAATTTATCATAATTCTGCGACTGTTGAAGCAATAATGCCAGCCATAGTTTGTGGGACATTTACATATTATTCAATAAACTGGCTGGCAATAAGGTGGCTGTGAAGTGAGGGTTGTGCAAGTGGGAAACCAGCGACCTCATTCACTTGGCATGGTAAACAAAACACTGCCAGGCACTTTTAAATTATGCTGCAAGAATACACATACAATATGATTTGTGAGCTGCCTGCCTGATAATATTCGCACTGACTCCTTTCGCTACATGAAAAATGTGAAGTGAGACCTCAATAATGGGCAGTGCAGAGTAATTTTCTACCATAAACAGTTTCTTCCTCTTTCTTTTGACCTCAGAAGATGCGGTTCAGCCGTACCTGTTATTTTAGGGATGCCCTCCAGTTTGGGAACTGGAAGAGTGATGATTAAGCCTTGAGCTGTGCCCACCCATAACAGACCTTGGCAAATTAGAAGACTTGTGACCCGAATGATCTGTTGACCTGTAATATATAAAAAAAGAACCATTGACAGAAAATTGAATTGTCTGTGCCAACTATTGTTAGATAATAAAAGAGCAAAAACTGCAACAGATAAGTCCCTGCTGACTAAATCCTGCCTGAGGTCTTATACAATAAAAACAAAAACTTTTACTTTTGGTCAGCTCTAGCTCAATCTGTGATCAGTCTCTTGTTCTGACAGCTTGTGTAAAACTATGAATTGTTGGACCTGTCTACTTGTTGTTAACCCAGCGGGAAAATAACTTTCACAGAGACACAACACAGGGAACAGGGCTCTGTGGTGTTGCACTTTTTTTTTTTAAATCAGAGATCTGAGTGGTTATGAAATACTGAGCTTCAAAGTTTTCACCTGCTACTGTACAGGTGTTTGGCTTGTGGGGAACATGTCAGAGAAACATGACATAATCTCTTGTGCTGCTCAAAGGAGCCCGTTGGACCCTCTGATGTTTACACCGCTTCCTATGGGTGACATTGTCACAAGTATACACTGTTGTGCGTCTCCATGTCTCACATCAGTCTGCCTGCTAACGATACGTAAAATAAGGCATTTTCAATGACAAAATAGGAGCAAGACTGAAAAGACTGTTAGTTGGTTGAGTAACCACAAGTGCTAAAAATCCATAACAAAAAGAACTAAAAAAGGTGTAAACACGACTGCTAAGATGCTGCCAATGCTCACTTATGAAATGATGCTTTCATTTAAATAGACTGAAATACTTTTTGCAGGTCTTCATAAGAAAGTCCAGTCAAAGGCTGGAGATGACCAAAAACTATCCTACTAGTTTGAAAGAAAATCAGATGAAGCAACCGACAGTGTTGGCAAAACTCACTTAATTCTTGAATCTTTTAAAAGTCATCACAGTGCTGAAAAAAAGCTCACAAGAGCTTTTAATAATAATAATAATGTCACATTTGTCATCTGTGTATGTTTCCATACAAGACGAAATTAGTCTCTGCATTTAACCCAACCACCACCAGGTGGGTCAGTGGGCAGCTATTGAAAGCGCCCGGGGGGCAATTTGGGGATTGAGGTGTGCCGCCCATAGACACCACAAGGTATGCAGTGACTGGGGTTCGAACCTGGGTCCTTCGGGTCCCAAGTCGGCTCCCCTGCCTACACCATCTTGGCCCCCCTAACAGATCTAGATTATAGATTCATCCTGGTCCTTTACTGCTGGCTACAAAACTTTCCAAAACTTTTTCAACTAAAACCTAAAGGTCCTCCCCCAGTGATTTTTGAATAAAGTAGATGCCATTTCCTGCATTCTGGTGTATTTTACAAAGGTTTATTAGATGCAAACTAAATTGTTAGGGATGCACGATATTATCGGCATGGTAAAGGCCGATATTAGCGTTAAAGTTCAATATTGGACATCGGCCATGCCATCAAAATAACTCACCAATATAAAAGGTGCAGTTTTTGTATGGCAAACCCAGTGACAAGGATGCCTGCAGCGCCAACGCAACGTGATGACGTCACGTGCGCCTACCTGATCTCACGGCGGAGAGGAAAATTCAAAATGTCGGCGGTGTTGAAGTTTTATTTTTTGTTGGTGAGGATGTCAGATTCCGAATATTTGTGGACTACGATGAGCCTTGCTGCATCGTCCCCAGTCGGAGACGTAACCTTACACGAGTAACAAGTTGTCAATTCCGACGTCATTGAGAAACTAAGAGCCGATAGCACTTGGGTGAGTTTTACCACAAACATTTAGACATTGTGTTAGCTCCATTAGCATGATTAGTCTTATGGCACAATGGATCAAAAAACTTTGAACTTAAAAAGGCTGTTCTTCATGCACAGGAGTGCAGAGGATCCCACACTGCAACCAGGAACCTGGAACAAGCCTCCACAAGTGAGACAGCATTGCAGGTGACTAATGTTAATAAATAACATTTAACACTTTAAATTTAATATAAGTTAAAGTGATATGTATATCATATGGCTGTTACTGAATACTGTATATGTCACCAGCTCTTACAGCTGTTACACAATTTTTGTAGCGAATAAGCCTAAATAAGAGGGCTGACAAAGGAACGTATATAAAATATCAGTATCATCGATTATCGGCCAAATAAGTTTTAACATATCAGCATATCGGCCAAAAATCCAATATTGTGCATCCCTATAAATTATTATTGAACTCTCTCAGACTGCAAAGTGTTCTTAATGCAAAACCGCTGCAGCTCTGCAGGTAAGGAGTGTTCACTTCAGGACAAATTGAGGTCGCTGATTGGTCATTTGCTGATGTGACGACTGGACTGATTGACAGGTAGGTCAAGGATCTGACTACCGTACTGCAAAAAATAAAAAAAATACTGGCCCATTTTAAGGCTGTCATAATTTATTCCACATTAATGTGAATGGCCACAGCAAAACCAGGAACAAGTCTCCCCTGGGTCATTTTGAGTTATTTACAGAATCTGAAAGTGTGGGTTCTAAGCTATCCGATGATGCCAAACACATGACACTCAAAAGAAAATGAAGAAGATACAGCCATTTCAATGTTGGCAATCTGCAAATAAGATTAGGGAGAATTCAGGCCTCAAAGTTTCAGAAGAAAGTCCCGATTCCTGAAGCGTTAGCTGGGGGTGTTAACAATTGCTGTTCATTTACATTAATTTGCCTTAACCCCAACCCCCAGCACTGACTGTCAACACAGACTCTGCCTAGGAAGGTGTGCAGAACTTCAACTTTGTTGGCAAAATTTCTTTTGATCTTTTGAAAAAAAAAACCCACAAAGAATTGTATTTAAGAAAAACACACCGCTGAAGCTACGGAGCTCAAATGTTTACCGAGAAGTGGCCTCCGTGGCTTCAGCGATGTGTTTTTCTTGTTCAATCCGGGGTGGGCGCTCGGATTTTGGTCAGCCGCTCTCAGCCTGTCCCTCCACCGAGACAGGGACACAGCTGGCCGTGGTCGGTCTCCCTGTTTTGGTTTAGCGAGAGTGGCATCCCGCTAAAGCCCCGGAGCTCGACTGTCCAACGTAAAACTAACTTGACCGCGGTTTAATGTGGCGCTATGGGCTCTGCAGACATTGAATGTTGCTGTCTTGCGGTGTTGAGTGTAAAATACTTCCACACAGCGGACAAGTTACGATGAAAAGTTGGCTAGCTGCTAGCTAAGATGCTACTCACCAGTGTTGCCAGATCTCGCGACAGAAACAAGCGACCAGCCTTATAAAAACAAGCCCAAAAACAAGTGATCCACTATTTGAAAAACACGCCCAAAACGAGCCCAACTGAGTACTCACTTAGTCCTCACGCTGTAGCTGGCTGCAAACTATGAAATGGATTTCCTGAATTTGATGCAGGTCTTTTTACTCTGGGTTCATGAGACATGCTTCCGTTCAGGAAATCCATTCCATAACTTGAAGCCAACGTGCATCATGGATCGGAAATGGCAGGTTGGATCAAAAATCCGATATGTAAATTATGCTGGTATCGGCGGCCGATACCGATACCGGATCAGCCCCATCCCTAATTAATATCCCCACCAGGACAAATTTAAAGTAGTAAAAAATAAACTAATAGAAATAAATGTTAAGGTATTTTCCCACGGATACAAATTGACTTTTTTTAAACTTCTTAATTTTTTATGTTTGAAAAATAGCTATTTTGAGCTGGTGTTTTTTTTAAATTTTATCTGATAAATTCAGAAATGTATTATTTTCACAAATAAATGCTAAACACTCTATATGATGAGATTACTCAGTGATTTAAATTAAAGACTGATTTTCATATTATAGCGTAAGACAAAAGAAAATAGATACTGTAAAGTTGTTAAGAGTATTTTTTGTTTTTACTGCTGACATGTTTTTGTAGAACAGTCTTAGTGACGAAAGAAAATAATTACAGTGTCTTATTATTTGAGCACAGCCTTTGTTTCCAGTTTCAAAGGTGAAAAATTGCATTGTTTGGATTCATTTTTGCATACCGTTTTTGGCTCCATGTGTGTTTTTTTTTTTGCTCTCCCTATGGCCTAGTTATCTATAGAACCATTTGCCACACCATCCACAGCAGCCCTAATTGAATTACCCCACCACTTCTTTGAACACAACCTAGCCCATGCTTATTCACGCGTGTAGCTGTTGCTACGTGTTTGTTCTGAACCATGCTTTGGTTCTGATGCTTTGTGTGAATGGCTCAGTAGTGTGCTTAATTAAATCAAGGATGTGTTCAGAGATGAATCCTTCAAAACAGGAAAAAGATGATGTGTTTACTAAAGGGAATAAAGCCCGAGCAAAAACAAAAAAAAAAAGAAAGAAAAATAGAGCAGAATAATTTACTGTACTTTTCGCCATATAAGTCACACATTTTTGCATAAATTTGCAAGTCCTGCGACTTCTATGGTGAAGCGACTTATTTATGTTTATTCCCCATATTTATAACCCAATTTATGGCTGAAATCTGACAATTTCATTTATTCGGATATGGAAAATATTGAACAGTACCATTTTCTGCCACTAGAGGGCCCTCGACTAATATGGCAAGCCAAGTGTCTCATTAATAGGTAAAAGTGGCTATTATTGAGACACATGGCTTGCCACAGAGAGTCACCTTCATCTCGATCCAGAACTCCTGGAGCAAACGTTATCAGCTGCATTTTGCCGCACCACCCAGGCGAAATGCAGCTGATTTGATTTTACATTTATTAAGGAAAAGTTCAATTGAGACGCACCTTTACTATAATTTCGAGCAAACAAATAATTGTTTTTAAGTGTTAATCTTGTTCAATTCTGGTTGAGGTCCTCCCGTGCACGCTCCCATGGCAGCCATTTGGCACATCGGCACACGCTTCAGGGTGGTCAGCGGTGAGTCAGAATCAGAGTCAGCGTCAGAGAGATTTATTTGTAATACACACCACACGCGATACACGAGGTGGGACGAAACTATGTACACAGGGTCCCAGTTACATCCAACAAAAACACAAATTGTAAAGAAAAACACTAGCAAGATCCGAGTCATGATCTAAGAATATACTACATTCATTAAACTAAGAATACACCAAGCACTAATGGTGCAAAAACAATGTGCCAAAACAACAGCAGCACGAACATGAGTCTGTGTGAGCAGATGACGCATAAAAAACATAAAAACATAAAAAACGTGACGCAATAGATGCGACTTATACAGCAAAGCAACGTATTTATGTTTTTTCCATTTCATTAGATATTTTTGGACTGATGTGTACGGCAGTGCGACGTGTACGGCGGGAAGCACAGTAGATAGTCTGTGTAATAGTTAAAGCAGCAGGTTAGGTGTTGGCAAATGTGTTCTTTTTCGTTTTTTTAAACTGTCTCCCACCTGTTCACATGGCCTTAGAGTCTTTTTGTACTTTGGTTAGAGAGCCTAATTTATGCTTATGAACACCCACTCCGGGGCTACTGTGAAATCTCAAGTTAAGTCTGAAGATGTGAGGACCAAGCTTTGTCTTTAGAAAAGTGTGGAAAAGGGATAACGACAAAGGCACTGGAGATTAAAGAGGTATAGCTGCCCCTCAAGCAATCTTGCACCTCCAATGTTTGCAGCGTGCTGTGAGGGAGCTGGTATTTGCCTTAAAAAGGCAACATTACCAAAGATAAATGTCTCCCTACCATGTGTCGCTCAGGACTGGATTTTGGGAAATTATTTTTTTTTCACCCTAAGGACAGAACTATTAAAGGCATTAAACAGAAGAGATCAGCAGTTCCTTCTGCCTCTGAAACTTCTCTGTTGTTTTCTGCAGCTGGAATTCCCGGCTGGGTATAAATCACATTAAAGGAAAAGGATTAGAGGGTATATCATTACTGCCTGTCCTAAGTCAAGGAGAAACCTCCAGGAGCAGGAGGCCCAATGAGGAGGAGAAACTATCAAAATTTCATGTGCAATGTCTGTGATTGTGGAGCGTCGAGGGATCTTCTTTTCTCCTGTGAGCTCAACGAATCACAACTACAGTCGAAGATCTTTTTTTTTTTTTTTTGTGGACCCCAAAGACATGAGTGTAACAGCATTTTTTAAAATGCCCTAGAACTTCCATCAGGGCCAAGGCCTGAGGCCACCTTCCTTCAAATCTGCTGCATATTTCAAGGGTGACGAGATGTGCTCGGTGAAAATGACCTTCGAGTCACCAGTTTTGTCCAGATATCGTGCCCGTAGAGTTCTGTCCACCTTAAAACCTCCTTGCTCTGCCATCTAAGATATTTTAGTGTTTTAACTTCCTGCCTGTTGTTATTCTTTCTTTTCTCGTTTCTCAAGAGAAACTTTTCGTGTTATATTTTTATACATAAAACTGAGTGCTGCAGTGCCTTTAAGTATTGCTGTAAAAACATCAATCAATGTCCCGTGTGGTTTAATATGAACAAAAATCTTTAAATCCTGATGCATTAGCAGCGCTGCTTAAAGCTCGAGCAGATCATGCTGTACAATAAATGAGCTAAGGAGCCTCACGCCATGGCCTGAACACAGTTAATTGTTCCCGGTCTTGAATACTTTCACTCTGCTCAGGTGCTAATTTCTTTATCATAGTATTTGCTTTAAAAAGAGGAAATCAAAAAAAGAACGAAAGGAAAAAAGAAAAAGCATCCACACACCCCGATGAATACTTCATCCGTCCAAAAGGAATGCCCAGTGGAAGTAATGGGCTATCTGTGGAATCCTAAACGGACTGCAGCGAGAAGTTAAATGACAGTGAGAGGATTTTAAAGCAGGGCGGATGAGATGAAATGGGAAAGGAGAGAGAGGGAAAGTGGGACACAAAGGTAAAGCAAAATAAAAATGTTAAGAATAAGTACAGTAGTCCCTCGTTTATGGCTGGGGGGGGTCCATACCCTGAAGCCCTGCGATAAGTGAAAAACCGCAAAGTAGTAATAGTAGTATAAGTAGTAGTTTATATACAGTATATTATAATCAGGGTTATGTTGGAATCCTGGCAAAAACCAATGCTGATTTGTACCTGTTTTTGATTTTGTACATCTACCTTATAATGTTTGCTAGTTTTTGCTAATTTTTCTTTTTCTTTTGTCTATGGTTTAATGTACTTGTACCATTGCTGTTCATCATTCTTTAGTTTGTAGCAAGTCGCTTTTGTAAATGAGCCCTCGAAGCTCAATAAGATTTACCTGACTAAATAAAGGTTGAATGAATGAATATATATATGAAGGCATTTAAAACCCTTTCCACACTCTTGCAATATTCTAAACAGTGTGTCTAAACTCTAAATGCTCTAAAAGAGCACAAGATGTCATGAAGTCAGCTCTCTGCCTCCGGCTGCTCTCTGTGCTCTCGGCCACGCCCACATCTTTGCTGCAGAACGGAGATCCACAGATGAGGAAGGAGGAGCTGCGGTAGGAAGTTTGTCCTGCAGTGTGGGCTGCACACAGGTGAAGCAGGTGCTAAATAAAAATATTATGCCAATCGTTCGGTTGTGCGTCATGTTTAATCTTATTTTGAAAAACCGCGATAGAGCGAGTCCGCGAAAAACGAACCGCGAAGTAGAGAGGGACTACAGGTTCAGGTTCAGGTTACTTTATTTATACCCAAGGGTAAATGTGGTTTGCAATGGTACAAAGCACACATCCATCCATGCGCACACACAAATAAAAACAGTAAAAACATTTAGTAAAAACACTTCAAAGAAACCATAAACAGATAATGTTGCACATAACGGTGTTAAGGCTCCCCAAATCATATGTAAAATGAAAAATAAAAACATTTAACCACTAAAAGCTTCAACGTTATTTCAGTTTGTTCATTTCAGTAACAGCAGTGGGAACAAAGCTATTTTTAAAACGTGTTGTCCTACATTTAGGGACTAAAAACCTCCGACCAGAGGGAAGAAGCTGAAACTCTCCGTACAGGGGATGAAGGACATCTTTTAAAACAGAAGAAGCTATCCTCTGTACCTGACTAACGTACATGGATGTAACTGAGGTTTGGGTTCCTCCGGTCAGTTTAGATGACAGCTTAACAATCTGCTGAAGGGAATTCTTTCCTCTCAGTGTAGTGTGACCAAACCATGACACCAAGGAAAAGGATAAAACTGATTCAATAAAAGCACGATAAAACATGGTCATTATGGTTCGGTCAATATTAAAATGGTTGAGTTTCCTTAGACAATAAAGGCGCTGGTGGGCCTTTTTGCACACCTTGTCAAAATTGGTTTCAAAGTTTAATTTATCGTCTATGATTGTCCCGAGATATTTGTAAGACTGCACTGTCTCAATTGCTTGACCTTTAATTAAAGTGACTCCGTGCTGGTGAGGTTTCTTCCTAAAATCAATGAGTCACTTTATTGTCAGAACTGCAATATGTACAGGACATACACAGGACCGAAATTGCGTTTCTCTCAGTCCCTCGGTGCAACAGTAACCATCTAAACACTAAACACTAAAACATTTAATAAACATAAATCTTCCTAAAATCAATGATCATGTCTTTTGTCTTATCTGTGTTTAGTTTGAGGAAAGAGTCCTCGCACCATTGAACAAAATCATCAGTCACCTGCCCATGGCTACTTTCATTTCCTTTAAGCAGACTGACAATAACAGAATCATCTGCATACTTTATAATGTACCTGCTCTCATGTCTGCTCCGACACATGTTGGTGTATAGAATAAAAAGCAGGGGTGACAGTACACATCCCTGGGGTGACCCGGTGGAAGAGGACTTAGATTCAGAGAGACAATTATTCACCCTTACTCTCTGTGTCCTGTTACTTAAAAAATCCAAGATCCAGCCCATCAAATTGTTACTCAGAGGAAACTGTTCAACAAGCCGTTCAGTTAATATGTGAGGTTGGATTGTATCAAAAGCTGAGGAAAAATCTACAAATAAAAGTCTGACATGGGTCGCATTTAAATCTAAGTGTTTAAAAAGCATATTAAACAGGGTGAGTGTTGCGTCCTCTACGCCTCTATGAGGCCTGTAAGCAAACTGCATGGGATCTAAAAGATGTTCAGTCTGCTTTAGAATCTCACCTCTGATTAATCTTTCAAAGATTTTCATCAGAACTGAGGTCAAAGCTACTGGTCTAAAATCACCAACAGTTTTCGGACTGTTGGATTTAGGGACAGGAACCACTACAGCATCTTTCCAGATGATGGGAACATGTTGTGTTTCCAGAGACTTATTATAAATATACTGAAAAATGGAACTCAGCTCATTGGCACAGAATTTTACAGAACGGCCACATACATTATCTGGTCCGTGACTTTTGTTCACTTTTACACACTGAAAAGCTTGTTTCACATCTTGGAGGCTGATGTTAGAGTGCTGTGTGTCTTTAAGATCGTGAACTAGTTTCTGGATTTCACTGCTAAAATCACAGGTATCAAAACGACAATAAAATGAATTTAAAGCATTTGCAAGTTTAAAATCTGAATCAAAACCATCTATAGTGACACGGGTTTTATGCGGCTTCTGAAGGCCTGCAATAGTCTTCATACTAGCCCAT
>JBBPBX010014391.1:0-15498 GCA_038048925.1 Garcialebias charrua
CCCCCCCCTTAATTTTTCCTTTTGTCTTGCAGGTGTGCTGAGTGAGCTGATTGCCTTGCCACCAGAGTTTATAAGGTGGTTCTGATACAGTGTTTGGCAGTGGACCGTTAGTCTATATCTTTGGTCCTCCTGGTTCTTCCAGTCTCGATGTAGTGTCCCACTGATCTGTCAGTTCCATATCTGCTAGATGTTCAGTCTCCATCTATGTTCTGAAACTCAAGATTGGAAAGTAAGCTCCGTCTGTTTACCTGCACGTACTTGTTTCTGAAACCCCTTACCTCCTCCTCCAAACCTGCATAAGGAAAATATATTAAAAGACTCTTTCTCTCAACTGTTTATAAAGATCCTCAGTACTCTGGCCTACCCTATCCCACCCCTGTAAATAAACCTGCTTCTTTACTGTTTATGGTGTCTGATCGTGTGTTCTTAGATTCCGTTACCTGAGCCTTGTAACATTATAACAAAAGTATCACAGTGTCATTAGCAGAAATTACATATGTGACCTTTCAATAAATTCATGCAAACACTTTTTTGTACAGTGCCCTGAGACAATGTTTTTGAGGCTTGTAATGTTAAAGGCATTGGTTTCCCGATACCTTGCTTCTTACAAACACAAGATACTCATTGGCCAACCACATGCAGGACATTTGTTAACAAGTCCTATCACTTAACCTTCTCCTGTCAGGCTGAATTAGAAGGGGTGAAATGAAATGTAGGAGTATCTGATTCTTTGTTACTTCCTTCGTGGATGCACCGTTGGAATAAAAGCTCTCAGCTCTTTGGCAGCTGCCAATCAATATCCTCAAGGCCCAACCTGATACTCCTCAGAACAAAGCACGTCTTGGTTCATTTGCTAAGAAGAAAAGATTTCCATCAGGAAATGTCTCAACATGCATGTCATTCTAACAGCTTCTCTTCTGCAGTGCTGGGCAGCGCTAATCCAAAAATTAGTTCCGCTATTTCTAAAGCACTAATTTATTTATTTAGGTCCGCAATTTCAAAAGCACTAATGTCTTATGAAAATTAGGGGAAGCTAAATTCTAAACCGCTAATTCTAAAATAAAACACCATCAGACAAGAAGCAAGTTTTAAGTTGTTTGTATTGTATAGACTTAGGAAGGTATTTATAATAATATTGTTTGTAATAATAATCATTTTCTTTGAGTATAACCAATAGACAGGAAGGTATTTATAATAATATTGTTTGTAATAATAATCATTTTCTTTGAGTATAACCAATAGACAAAATACACACAACAAAACAGACCCTGATTACACCCAAGAGTTCTTTTTTTTTCTATTTTAAATCAGTTCTTGAATCCCGGATGATTAAAGGTCCATCAATCAATAATCTGGTAGTTTGTAGTTCATGATCCAGGGTAATATGTCCAGAAAAAAACAAATAGTTTGGTGCAATTTAAGTCCTACCGCACAGCTGCGGGGGTCCGGTAGCTTGCCATCATCCTGGGTGGGAACAGGAGGTGAAAAAAACCCTGACCTAAACAAGGTCATAAACAAAACAAAAATTAGCATTACTTTATACACAGGACTAAACTGTTATCAAAATTTCTATAGGCAGTCAACAGATTTAATGAAAAGTAACTAAAATGATCCTAAAAGGATGAAATTACAAAAATCAAAGGATTTATTTAATACTTTACGTATATATATTCTATTCGGCCACGAAATTAACAAAATGAGAATGATCTTTTAATCCCTAAGACCACTTTTAAATCTCAAATACATGGGCGTGTCGCCAGACTCGCCACCGCATTTCTATTTCATAAAAGGAACCCAAATACATAAAACGAACGACTCACCGTCGAGTGGTCGACACAAAACACAGAATACAATCCTCCGGCCGCGTTAATTTAGCTTGATACAGCGGGGTTCTCCCATGATTTATGAACACACCGAGCGCAACCAGCTAGCCACAGAATTAGCCCCCGAGTTCACCTCTGACCCGGAAGATGTCAAGATGGAATAGTCCATTTTTAGTAGGGGGATACAGAAATCGACCGGTTTTTGTATTGCGTTTTTAATGATCGTTTTCATCGTAACTATAATTATTTTTATGTTAAATGTACATTAACAAGCATGAGCAATGTTAGTGATGTAGGTGACTGGCCGGGGCGCGGCGGGGCCGGGGCCCCTGCTGATTGGGAGCCCCAGGCAACGGCATCATTTGCCTACATGGTAGATCCGCGTCTGTTCTCCCCTCTGCTCCCCCTCCCTCCTCTCTGCTCCCGGTGTACTTGCACCAATGGGGGAAAAAGCAGCTACGAGAGCCAGCGAGAGCCTGTAAATAAGTTTTTTCGTTTTTACTGATAGATAATTAGTTATTAGCGGTACTGCATTTTAAATAAAAATAGCACAAATCCGCTTATGAATTATAAAAGTTAGTCAAACCACAAAAACGCTGACAAATAATTTAGGTCCGCTGTAAGCGGATTAGCGCTTTAGCGCTCTCTAGCGGTCTGTGCCCACCTTTGCTCTTCTGTATCTTTTATTTGAAGCCTGTCATGGTGGAGGTTCACCAAATGCTCTGGTTGCACCAGCACTGGCTGGGGCTCCATGCGACATGCCGGCTCCCAAACACCAGAACCAATGGTGCATCAGAGGGGTGCAGGAAGGGGCGGGCAGCGGCGGTGGGGGTGGCAGCGGATTTACACTGACAGCTCAACACACGGAGGGCTGCCGGTTTCTTCGTGACAGCATACGAAATGCCTACCTGAGGTGCTACAGATGGAGGAGTCAAAGACAGAGGGTTCCTTACAAGATGTTTTGGAATGAACCATTAATATTTCATCAAAACTGCGTTTACGCACGCAAACAAACAAAAAAGGAAGTATGTCGCCTTAATCCTCCCTGGAGTCTCTCACTCACTCAAACTCAGACATGCTCTCTTCTGTGCTTCAACTTTTCCCTGTATTGTTTCACCCACAAGCCTTATCTTGGCTTCATTTTCCCCACTTTTTGTTCCACTCCGGCTAAAGCAAATAGGTTAAACCAGGTTTAGTGATGACATATTTCACAGTTCGTTACAGCCAGTCAATTAGCATAGTCCAGTTTGCCAGTTTTTAATTCTACGGCAGGAGATTTACTCGTCGTGAATATGCTGGGTTCATAAAATCTACTCTCCTTATGGAAGTGATAAACGCAAATAGAAAAGCTTCTAACAAAAGAGGAATAATGCTAAAATGTCATTGTGTTATTTTTTCCTGTCAATAGAATGTACTGTACATAAAATAAAAAGGGCAAACACATTATATCTTCATTTATCTCTTATTTATCAAGAAAAATACCTGCACAGGTATATTGTAGAGCATCTATCCATGAGAAAATTGACAGAAGTTTAAATATCTTTTTCTTTTATGAGTGATGCTAAGCAGCTTTTAACGAGCTTAAATTGGTCTCAGGCAACCCTGAGGCGAGGATAAGTATTAGAAAACAGTTTAGCTCTTATTTCACTACTGAGCAGCTGAACTTGTTTAATTTCTCATTAGTTATAAAAGTGCAATTTGTAATGGATCTGATGACTATTTCTCAGCGCTGAAAGAAGCATTCAGCGCCTTTAATAAGGTAAAATTACAAACAACAAACTTGTTTAAATAAAAACAAAAGTATTGGCTGCAAAATCATTAAAAAACCTGTAAACTAACAAAGTTAAGTCAAAGACACAGTTTGTACCTCTGCGATATACTGAAAAATTGGAAGACTCAAGGAAATGGTGCCACTAAATTGTACTTAAAGAGATAGTTCAGATTTTTTAAAGTAGGGTTATGTAGAACAACTTCAGTGGAGAAATAGTTTTAATGTGGCCGACTGACGAGTTGGACACAACAGAGTCAAAACCAAAGTGGTTCGGAGTTTATCTTGGATCATTCAAGGATTATTTTTTGTTTTCACTCATAAACCATCAATTCTAAGTAATTAAGTAATTAGAATTAGTTATTTGTTTTCATTTTTATCATTGTTGATTCTATTTTTGTTATAGATTATATTTGTAATACAATTTATTAAGACGTTTTCAATCACCTCCTCATTTGGCAAACACTATAAATGTTCCCTGTAATTACTTTGTAGACAGATTCCACTTCATTGTTGACTTCTGGTTATTCATCTCTCCATTATCTTTTTTATTTTTATTTAAGTAGTTTATTTGACAGGGACAATCCACACAAACATAGAACAGAACACGTCTGTGACTGATGTGTTGCACACAGCTGATTTGTAACTCCAGTCCCTGGTTGGGCATTTCTACGCATTAAAATACACACGATTTATCAATCAAAATACAGTAAGAATACCTACATATTCCTGCATACATATTTATGTAATCAACTTACAACCTCCAAATTCATATAATAAAAACTATACATTAAAATACCAACAATTTAAAAATCTAAATACAATAAAAATACAACACATTTTCCTCTACAAATTCTAAAATAACCTTGCAACCCACAAATTTACATAAATATCATAGCTCATCCTCATTACGTCCCCATCCTCACACATTCTGCTAACATACTAAAAATTGTAAATATAATACTAACTCACTAATACATACACTCCCACAAAGACTTTTGCATCCATAAAATCAGAGTATTAAAAATGATCACATCTTTGCTTTTCCTTTAGCCAAGATTCAGTCATGTAAACAAACTTTTTTAGTTCAGGTATAGCTTTTACATGTGGGGCAACAAGTTCCATAATGTTGTGCTTTTATAGGAAAAAGAGGTCTGACCAAACGAGGTTCTACATAGAGGAATTATGCAATTATGTTCTAATGATCCTCTAATGATTCTGCAGCTGTTTTGCTTCTGTATAAATGAGCTCAATGGATGAGGAGCTATCTTATTGATACGCTTAAAAATTAATTTAAGAAAACACAAGTTAAAAACGCTTTCAAAACTCATTAAGTTATGTTTGTCCAGGATTAGACAGTGATGTGATCTTAATGGCTTTTCCCCATTACTTTTATTGTTTGGTTATACAATAAGATCAATGGCTTAATAGCTGTTGTAGTAGCCTTTACCTTGTTATTTATTTCCAGGTCATGGGGGTCACTGGTGCCCATGTCCAGCAATCACTGTGCAAGAGGCAGGAGACACCCATGACAGGTCTCCAGTCCATCACAGGGACACATAGAGAGAGAGAAGCAACCATTCACTCTCTCACTCACACCTAGGGAAAATTTCATGTTACCAATCAGCCTAACATGTATGTTAGGCTGATTTGTCTGTGGGAGGAAACCAGAGTACCTGGAGAAAATCCACACATGCACTGAGAGAACATGCAAACTCAGAGTTCCAGTTATTAAATGAGTAAATAAATGAACCAATCTCTAACTGTTCTGTAAACTGATCTGGTGACTATTTAAAAAAGTTGTATGGGTGTAATAAAATAAGGGATACGTGGCATGTGTCTTTCCTCCCTCAGTAACACTTCCTCTGTCGGTTTTAGTCAAAAAGAGAAAGGAAAGTGATAAACATTCAGTACGTCAATGTCCTTTGTCACTGAGATTGTATGTAGTTTTCTACATGAGTGTTTTTTCTCGACTGGAATTAAACAGGAAATGCAAGTAAACAATGTTTTTGGTGAAACATATTTGAGTTGCACTGGGGATAACAATGGAGGCAATTTTTGTTGTTTCTTTCTTTCTTTTGCTTGTCCGAGGCAGCGACAAATCTTGATGAGCGAAAGGAGCAATTTTATTCAAAATCATGCAGTGGAGGAACCAGGGGGTGGCCAATGGTGGCTTTGGCCCCCATAGATTAATCATCAGCCGCCCCAGTCATTTGAGGAAACTATACGTTTCAGCAATAAAAAAAGAAAGAANCACACACACACACACACACACACACACACACAGAAGATGCCTATCCATGAAGGAATGCAGCGCAGTATAATCACAGCATCATCAGCTCTGTCCTCAGAGGGAGTGGGCCAATAATGCCCTTCTAATTGAATAACTTACCCAGCACTATTTCCCAGGGGGCTGAGCTGCAAGGCTCTGTCGCAGAGAGAGGGGGGCAGATGGTGCTGAACAGAGCGGTTCAGCATCCTCCAAGTGCCACAATGAAAGGTGGAGTTAGGCAAACACATAATCACGCTCTAGGCAGGAACTTCTTTTGCCCTTTTGGTTCCACACTAAAAAAACTTCTCTGGATAACAAGCACATCACTCTGTCTTTGTTGCAGGGCTTCTCTCTTATGCGATCCTGAAAAGTTTGCAGTATCCCCAAAAGCCTTAAAGTGAGGATAATTCCCCTTGAGACCCCCCACCCCTCATGGCTTTCCCTCTCTTTCCACAAAATCTGGATCCTTGTTCCACCACCCTTGCACTCGCTACAGGGGGTTGCTATACATTCTGTTTCCTCTTCTCTCGTCAGTCACAGTACCTCCCTGGGAGAGAACACACACAATACTTTTTGATCATTGCCTCCCGCTGATGCTCGATCACTGTGGGAAGAAAACGTATCTTCAGGTTGATGAGAATGTGTTTTTGAGATCATCCTTTTCTACCATCGTAGTAGAAGCAAGCACATGTTGGCAGCACATATTGGACGGATGTTTTTTTTTTTTTTCTTCTCTAACCAGCTGAACTCCGCTCTAGTGAGCTGCACCTCATCAGCAGGCATGATATCTACCGCGGTCAATACCGTTATGCCCACGAGCTTGGTAAAAGTCAATACATTTTTTATTAGGAAACAATAATGGGGGGTTGAGGGGATACAAGTTAGAAAAAAGAAAAAAGAAAGTGAGGTGTGCGGGATAGTAGTACATTGATTTACCCTTCATAGTTCGGTGCACTACATTTACCCAGCAGAGTGCTCAAATGAGTGCCCTCCAGCTCTCTCCTAATTAGTTTCCACAGAGACGAGGTGTAAAGCCAGTCACTGGCCTCATTACCTCTCTGCTCCCCTCCTCTCACTGCGCTCACCTCTCGCTGACTAAACCTTCCTTCTTCTCCATCTCTTACTGTTTTTATATATATTTATATATATTTCACTCTACTTCAGCCTCTCTCATCTTCCCCCTACATTTTTTTTTTCAATTTCAGTCCCCAGCTTTTGTTTGTGCTCTCACACTCTTTCTCCGCATTTCAACATCTGTGTATTTTATTTCCTATGTAAAAGGCCAAACAGTCTGAGGAGAGCATATCCATCTCCATGGTGTGGGTTTGGCTGAAAGACTCGGCTACCTGATGAAGAATAGATGCTGTTTTTCTTTTGTCGCCATACCTCTCTGGAGCTCTGCGGCTCAGCAAAGTTTAAAGGGGACCACATATTCAAAATTCACTTTTTAATGTTTTTTTACTCAACTTTGGTTATGTACTTCATAAAAAAACAGTCCTAGGGCCAAAAAAATGCACCCAGTGGTTTATTTACTCTAAGTATATTTATTTTTCTTTGATAGAAACGTTTCGTTTTCAAATCCTGCGGTTTGTGACGTCACAAGCGCCAGGACAACCCACCTCAAACCTGAGTCCAGCCCCTCACCTAGCAACCCCTGGTTAGGCTCAACCCACTTCACGTGATGGTTGTTTTTCCTGATTTCATCTCATCTTTTGTTTAAATGTTCTTAATTTCATGTGTACAGCACTTTGTTGCAGCTGTGGTTGTTTTAAATGGCTTTATAAATAAAGTATAATTGTTATTTTTACGTTTTAGTTCAATTTTTAGCGTATTAGCGATCGCTCCCAACGAGCAGCCGGCAGACGGAAAACGAGCAGACCGCCGGCGAAGAGACCATCTGCGGGCGGCAGCTGCTGGGAGCTGCTGGCTTTTGAGGAGCGTGGGGTCCGGTCAGAGGTTGCCTCATACGGATAAATTAACTGGAAACACTCAGTGAACTTTGTGTACGGAGCTAAAAGGGCGGAGGAGGAACGAGCTATTTTTAGCCTCGGATTCGGGCTAAAATGAGCGGCTCATGGCGGCACGCGCAGACGGCTTTCGGTAAGTTATCTTAAGCTAGCACTAACAGTAAAGGCCCCAGTATAGCTGTCCGTTGTGTCCAGCGACGCTGGACTCGCGTGTGCTGCGCACCGGCAGTTCATTTATACTCTGTGCAAGCGCCGCTCTCTGAGTGCAGGCTCCAGCAGCTGCAGCCGGGCGGAGCAGGACAAATTGAGGTCACTGATTGGTCATTTGCTGACACGCGAGGCAGTTTATCAACGCGCGCGCGTAGGCGTAGTAAAATTTGACCTTGGCGCGTTCACGCCCGCGATCAAAGGCTTTTGCCACGGCGCTCACACGGCGCTGACACGACGTGCCGCGGCGCTCGGATTAACGCGCAGCTATACTGGGGCCTTAAGTCAAATGAGTAATAAAAAAGAGCTAATTTTAAAACAACAACAGATTAGAGATACTGGCTTTTACAGAGGGCGGAGTTAATGTAAACAGATCTTTGAAGGGCGTGGCCATGAGAGCTCATTATCATAAACCAGTCGTTCAAAACGAAAGTTAAAAATGGCAGAATTAAAAAGGGTATAATTGATTATCTAAGAATTGTTTTGTGTATTAAATTGAATGAACATTGTCTGGATAGCCCACAGACATACCATAACATTTTTTTTAAACCTTTTTTTAAAACCTATCTGTGATCTCCTTTAATGTTACTGAATACTTCTGCTAATGCAGGAAAGAAGTCCTTTCAGCAAATCTACTTCCCTTCAAATCAGCATACTTTAATGATTTTTGGTCAAAAATTATCTACCGTATATAAGTGGATTCATAAGGATGCTGTCAAGGGACAACATACTGCATGTTTAAACTTCAGTGATGGCTCGGACTGATTTTGATCAGTTCTGACTAACACAAGTGTATCTGGTTTTTTTAGGAATGCATAAATAGATCAGCATAACTATAATAAAAATGGTTGTCTAAAAGAACCAGCTTTTGGCACGTTTCCCTTCTGAATTGACTAAAAGAAGTTAGCTCCACTTTACACCCTTCACCAACCAACAGGCTTGGCAAAATTTGGAAAGTGAAATGAGGAACGTGCAAAGCGGGGTACACATTTGTAGATAATACTGTACTTTGTAGATTATGTGCATACACATCATGTCAAAGGAATGTCCAAATGCAAAAACTGTAATAATTTAACTGTCAGGCAAACACAGCCTTTTGTATGAAGACCAAAACTAATTAAAATAAATGTTGCCACAATTGAATTTTGGAACAATAGGCAACTGTGGGTATTAGATTCCATAACATTTTATTGTTGCTAAGAAAAAAATCTAACAAACTAAAGCTTTTTATTTTTTCAACATTTAAAATGTTGGAACAGCATTTAATGGAAAAAATTGCAGGTAAGTTTATTTATCTTTTTATCAAATGTGCACTATAATTTATTTATTTTAATTTATTGAAGATAAAGACACCTATTTCTTTTAAGGTAAATCCAGAATTCAGTCTGAGCAGCGCACCTTGGGCACGTTCTTACTCACACATAAAACAATAGACAAGTGTTTTAATATTACTTTCAGAATATGTATTTTATTGAATGTTTACTTTGTTTTGCTAACAAAATGAGCCCATGGAATCTAAATAAACCTAAATGTGTGCAACTGTTAACATTGTGATTGGTTGTCAATCACATGACTTGGGAATTACAACTTCTTAGTGAAGCCTTCTCTGTTTGGGTTAATGAGGAGCATAACGATAACATGAACGCAAAAGTATCTCAAATCTAATACAAATCTTACCTATATCCATATCTGTCAAGTCTCCCGTTTTGGCCGGGAAACTACCGTATTTTACCCCTCTTTCCCGTCGTGATCCCGAATTATTATTTTCCCGGAAATCTCCCGTATTATAATATTATAAAAAAAAAAAAAAAAACATTCCGGTGCCTCTGTCACTAGTCTCGCGAGAACTGCCACCTGCAGTCGCCTCGGTGGCAGTTCTCGCGATGTTAGTGCTGGCGCGGTCAGGAACAAACCCGGAAAAACACAGATGGATGTAACGAGAAGTAACGAGAGAGAACGCGTACCTGCCAAAAAAGTTAAGACTTCGTGTAAATATGTTGAAAAATGGGACAGCGAATTTACTTTCCTAAAGTTTATTACGCGTTTTTTAAGATTTGTAACCGCGACTTTAGTGTCTCTCTCTCATGGGGGAAGGAACGATGTCCGTCAGCATGAAAAATCCGTCAAGCACAAAGGTAAGCCTGTCAGATTGTGATCACATAACTGGTTTGAAAGAGGCTGATAGGTAGTTATTTTAGATTTCTTGTAAACCTGTCTTAAAATGTAAGGGGTCCTGGACTTTGCAGGGGTCTGCAACCTGCGGCTCTTTGGTCCCTCAGCAGTGGCTCTTCCAAGCTTTGATCAAAACTAACTTTAAACTGAATTTTATTTGTTCTTATAACAACAAAAAGGGCTAGTTTTAGCAGTTTTTCCTGTCATTTCCTTTGCAAATGTGTGAATACTAGAACTAATAGAAGGAGTAAAACATAAGTTAACTTTATTTATTCGAAGTAGGATATTTAATTTTTCCACAATTAAAATAATTTACCTAGACCTGCATAGTTCATTATTTTATTTTTTAATTGGGAAAGATCACATTATTTTTCCTTCTTTATGATAATCTGGTCTTTTTTAGTCTAAAATATAAAAATATCAACAAATCATTAGATATTTTCAGCTTTACAATGGCCAGAAAACTACAGGTCAGAAAATTGTCCTTTAACAAACTTAAAGTGGTCTGTGGGCCACCAGTTGAGAATCCCAGTTGTAGCAGGTATTGTGGCTCCGGAAACGTTTAATTTAGTGAACAAAGGGGCAGAAATGGCTCTTTTGATCATAAAGGTTGTAGATCCCTGGGCTAGTGGGATGGCTCGGCGTACCCGGCAGAAAATTTCCCTTATTTTTAAATCCAAAACTTGACAGGTATGCCTATATCATTTATAATCCATACAGGCATTTACATTAACTTTAATAAAGTAAAATGTGTCTATTCTTTTCTTCAGTAAGTCTTTATACTATATGTACTAAGATTTGCAAAAAAAAGTCATGATTTGTAGGATTTTAACACAGCGTTCAGGAAAACTGAAGTCAAAACAACTACAACCGATACTGAAATCTATGAGTTTTATTTTGAAAAACAGAACCAGAACTAGAACTATTAAACAGAGTCTGCTGACGATTTCTAGGTTAGAAGTAAACAATGACTGTGAGAGAATCAAAAATGTTTCTTATTTGTTTTCCTTTTTATCGAGCACAGGGATATTCCAAACCGGTGTCCATGCAGGAGAATGGCATCAGTGAGTTTTTCACATTCATACGGATGAGTAGAAGAAGTTGTACCATTGAGAACAAAAGAAGTGGGCAAACAGGCAAGAACAGGTCAGCAGAGCTGACTTCTCAGATTTATCGTGCAGAGAAATGACTTATGTCGTGACTGAGATCACAAGGGGATATTAAATATATAAATGCAGGAAGAAGTCCCAGGACAACACCAAACATTCTTGTGTGATGGGTAATGTTCAAATGAAGAGCTGTGAATTGGCTCAGCCTTCAGTATGCTCGGCAGTCTTAGGGTTAACACAGGTGTATCAACTGCTGCAAACAATTTCACCCTGAAACTCAAGAGCACAGTAGAGAATAGAAAAAGCTGATTGTCACCTGGTGTTCTAGATTGGTTGTCCATATGATCCAAATAATATTAAGGAAGGAGGAATCCATGAGTGTTCCTCAGGACCATTTCCCTCCCAGTTTACCATTCACTAGCCGTGTTTCCATCTAGGTTTCTTGATGCGCATTTTGAAGTAGTGCATCAGAAAAGCTGAATGGAAACGGCACGATTCGAATTACCTTCCTCTAATTCGCCAAAAAGTTGATACGCTCGCTTGAGGTGGTTTTGGGGATTTTCGAATCAGAGCCGATGCGCAAAACGAGAGATGGAAACAGATTTGCCGACAGTTCTGCCGTAGCGAACATTCCGTCACGTGACTTCGTCTCCGGACAACATGTAACATCGCTAAAACTAGTTGGCATGACAGAATAAATACAACTTGCCCGATAGCAACACATACCTGAAATATTCTCTCCATTTTGACGAGATGTGTGGTCGGGTCCTGTTTTCAACCGCTACTTCCTGTTTACTGTAGACATGCGTAACGCTGACGTCTGACGTAATGACGCTGACGTCTGACGTAATGCCGCTTTGCGTGGCCTGGTGGATGCGCTTCAAGCCAGTTGATGGAAACACTTCTGATTCGCATTAATTTTTATTTACATTTTTGCGAAATTTCAAAAATTCGCTCAAAATTCTAATTGAAAATAGATGGAAACACGGTTATTGAAGGTTTTGAACTTTGCAGCAGATGCCAAGGATCTTGAGGACAATGTAGCCAGGATGGTGATCTATGATGCAGGTGAGTATATGTGTTTGGATTCAGAGTGCAGAAGGTACTAGGATTAATTTGATCTATCTTCAAAACATGGAGTGAAAGGTGGATTCTCATTGTATGAGGGAGTTTTAGACAAACAGCTGAGGAGTTGCTTATGGCTTCCATTTCAAAAGGTTCAAGGAACTGGCATGCAGACATCCTGGGTAAGTGGTACTGTATTCAATTCAATTCAAAAATACTTTATGTCTGTAACATATATTCAAAAGTTTATCACTAAATGATCAATAGCTTAAACTGTATCCTTGGTTTTGGTCACTTTTTTTGTTATATTTTCTGTGTACATCCATGTATCCTGCTGTCTTGCCAGTTTTTCTGTTTACTTTAAAGTCTGCCAATATCCTAAAAAAAGCAAGCTTCCATCATGCCAGATTTGGATTTTTCGTGCACGTCACCAACCCCCTCATGAAGGTTTGCAATAACACAGAATTCAGAGGTTTGATATCAAATCGGGTATTATTTCAGCCACCTTGCTCCACATAGACATTTCTTAGTAAATACTGTGGACTTTTCCATTAGCTTAAAACACAATTGTTGTCTTCAGAGGTTAAAACCCATTGATTCAAATTTGCAATGACTCGTGTTCACGATTCAGTATGTTGCAGATTGTTTGTGATTATTAAGTGAACACAATAATTTTACACTCATGAAATATGGCACATCTATTTAGATTAATGTCTGGAATGTTTAAAATATAAACATGATATTTTCCTTAAATTTTAGGTCAGCATTTGTTTCATCCTTTCTTTTGTACATGATTTGTATGACCAAATACCAATAATAATTACAATGAAAACAATTATTTAAGCCTAAGCCATTTTATATTTTCTTTAGTTTATGGAACAATAACACTTGCCAATAATAAGATGACCACAGTAACCTACCTTCAGCATGGACATTTTCACACATTGACCAGAAAATCTTTAGCGCAACGGCTCCTAAAGTTGTTTCCAGGACCCTGCTGTGGATCACAAGGTCATGGCCTTTTATTATTGTGCCTTCGACATAACTAACAAGAGACAAAAACAGAAATCATAAATAGATTTAAAAAAGTTATTCTGGTTATTTGTTTTGTTGTGACATCTTTGTTTAATGAATTTTAAGCCATGTGTGTACAGTAACCTCCAGTAGTACTTGTGACAAATCTCTGTCAGTATTCATGTTTCATTTATGCTTTACATTTTGAAACCACTACTTTAGTACCCTGATGCATGCTCAATAATCCAGGTAGAAAAATCTAAAAAAGCTAAGTCTGGTCCTCTGGACATTCAAAAAACTTTAGTCATTATTCAAAGAGACTACCAATGAACTGAATGAAAAAAAATGTTGACTTAACTTTGTTGGATTTTTTTACGTGGATTATTGAGCATGAACTTTGATGTTTTGAACCACTTTGGCTATGGAGGAGAGTCAGCGGGGGAGAGGGCGGACTCCAGAAACCATCTTATCACCATCAAACTGGTTGACCCACTATGTGTAGGTGCTAGTATTTACAGATGACTGAGTTTGTTGTGGCTCCTCGGACTGATGAAGTATTTTGGATGAAAGACGAAACGTTTCATCAAAAAGAAACTGTTCAGAGGACCTGACTTAAATTTGTTGGATTTTTTTTTACTGGATTATTGAGCATGAACTTTGATGTCTTTTCTTTCAGTTTATTTTAATGTTCTCACTACTTGTGAGAAGNTCCTGGTTGCACCGTTCAGCCTGACCGTTGGACTGCGGGTGATAGCCGGAGGTGAGACTGGTCGATGCCCCCAAGGCACAACAAAAACTGTGCCACACCTGAGAGACGAACTAGGGACCCCTATCCGACACCACGTCGGAAGGGACACCATGAATACGAAAAATGTGCTGTACAGGAGATGAACAGTCTCCATAGCAGAAGGCAACTTAGGAAGCGGCACAAAATGGGCTGCTTTGGAAAACCTGTCAATGACAGTGAGAATGGTAGTGTTACCCTCAGATGGAGGGTCAGGCCGGTGACAAAATCAACAGCGATGTGGGACCATGGGCGGCTGGGCGTGGGTAACGGTTGGAGAAGACCTGCAGGGGGTTGGGTACCAGTCTTGTTCCTGGCACATGTGGGACAAGCTGCAACAAAGTCTTTGACGTCTTGGGACAAAGTGGGCCACCAGAAGTGGGTCTTGGTTAACGACAACATACGTGTAATACCTGGGTGACAAGAGAGCTTGTTCGTATGCACCCATTCGAGTACCTTGGACCTCATGGCGGTGGGAACGAAGAGCGTACCAGGAGGTCCTGTGCCAGGGTCTGGTTCCGTACGATGGGCTTCACGAACCTCCTGGGCAATGGGCCAGGTGAGTGCCCCAACGATGCAAGCCAGGGGTAAGATGTTCTCTTCAACCTCTGGAGCATCTGGAGGAGAAAACTGGCGAGACAAAGCATCTGGCTTAACATTCTTAGAACCCGGTCGGAAAGTCAGTGTGTAGTTGAATCTATTGAAAAACAGTGACCAACGTGCCTGCCTGGGATTTAGGCGTTTAGCATCTCTGAGATACGTGAGGTTCTTATGGTCAGTCCAAATGAGAAAAGGCAGCTCCGTGCCCTCAAGCCAGTGATGCCACTCCTCTAGTGCCAGTTTTATAGCAAGTAGTTCTCTGTTGCCCACGTCATAATTCCGTTCAGCTGGGGACAGATGGCAAGAGAAAAATGCACATGGGTGCACTTTGTTGTCCAACGGTGATCTCTGCGACAAAAAGGCTCCTACCCCAGTGTCAGAAGCGTCCACCTCAAGGATAAACTGACAAGTGATGTCTCGATGACAGAGGATGGGTGTGGAAGAAAAAAGCTATTTGAGCTTACCGAAAGCAGAGTTGGCTTCCGGGGTCCATCTGAAATTTCTGTTGGTGGATGTGAGTTGAGATAGAGGTGCTGCGATGTGACTGTAGTCCTTAATAAAGCGTCTGTAGAAGTTTGCAAAACCAAATAACCGTTACAGTTGCTTCCTGGTCTCAGGGATCGGCCACTCCCCCACTTGCCTTAGTCTTCTCGGGGTCTGCCCTGTAGTGTCCCTCTCCAAAGATAAAACCCAAAAAAGCAACAAAAGAAGTGTGAA
>JBBPBX010014391.1:16386-35016 GCA_038048925.1 Garcialebias charrua
AATAAATGAGAATATCATCCAAGTACACAAACACAAACCCACCAATAAAGTCTCTCAAAACATCATTGACTAGTGCTTGAAACACTGTAGGAGCAATGGTGAGGCCAAAAGGCATGACGAGATACTCAAAGTGTCCCAAGGGTGTCTTAAAAGCTGTTTTCCATCCATCACCCTCTCGGATACGGACGAGGTGATAAGCATTACGTAGGCCCAATTTGGAAAAGATAGTGGCTGGATGTAACTGCTCATGGACAGAGTCAAGAAGTGGTAAAGGATATTTGTTCTTTACAGTAATATTGTTCAACCCCTGATAGTCAATACAAGGGCATAGTGTCTTGTCTTTCTTAGCAACAAAAAAGAACACTGCCCTCAGTGGAGAAGTAGAAGGGTGGATGATTCCTGAATCCAAATAGTCCTCGATATAGGACTTCATGGATCCGCGTTCAGGCCCTGAGAGGTGGTACAAACGGCTAGAAGGCAGAGGAGCTCCAGGAAGAAGGTCGATGGCACAGTCATAGGGATGATGGGGAAGAAGATAGAGAGCTTTCACTTTACTGAATACCGGAGACAAATCATGATATTCGGGGGGAATGTGGATAGATCAATGTTCTCAGTTTCTTGTACACTGGTTAATGGGTTGGAGATGCCTGAGCGAAGGCAATTCTTCAAACACTTGTCACTCCATTTCTCTATTAGGCCGAACTCCCAATTGATGTGGGGGTTATGGTTCTTTAACCAGGGAAACCCTAAAATCATTTGAGTGTTGGGTGAATCAAACACAAAGAAACTAACAAATTCATGGTGATTACCAGATGTGATTAAATGCAAGTCTTCAGCCTTAAAACGAATCTGTGCTAAAGTCTCCCCAGTTACTCCAGTAACAGAAACTGGGTCAATGTCCAGAACGGGGAGAGAAAATTTCTTGACTAAATCATGACTAATTAAATTCTGTTCAGCACCAGAGTCAATTAATGCTGACACAGGAAAACGGTTTTGTTCAAACTGAATAACTGTAGGTAAAGTTAATCTACGCATGGAAGTGAAAGAGGAAGTGCCCACCAATAACTTCCGTTCTATTGGCGGGCGTTGTCGTTTCCCAAAAGCGGGCATGAAGCAATATAATGTCCCTCATTTCCACAATACATGCACAGGTTAGAATTCCTACGTCTAGTCTTTCACTTGCTGTTAATTTTGTTCTGCCAATCTGCATTGGTTCAGGTGCAGGTAATGCTAGCTGAGATCCAGTAGATGGTGGTAGCGAGCTTCGGGAGTTGATACTGAAATTATTTTCCCCACCTGATGATGTAGAAAAGCCGGAAGTGTTGGGTCTCTGGTAGTTGTAGTCCCGTTCTCGGCGACGTTCCCAGAAACGTTCCCGGAAACGTTCCCGGAAACGTTTGTCGATGGAGATCGCCAAATTTATTAGCACGTCGAAGTTAGGAGGTTCGTCTCTTGCTGCAATCTGGTCCTTAGCGTAATCAGAGAGAGAGTTCAAAAAATGTACCTTGAAGTGCCCTGTTGTTCCAATCCGTTTGAGCCGCAAGAATGCGGAAGTCCAGAGCGTGTTCGGAGATGGGTCGTCTGCCCTGACGTAATCCCAACAAACGCTTCTCTGCATTGGTATGTTGCAACGGCCAGTCAAAAATCCTGCGGAACTCGTTCAGAAACAGGTCGAACGACACGAAGTCCAAATCACGGCTATGGAGGTAAGAAGATGCCCACTGGAGAGCTTTACCTGACAATTGATTGTTGAGATAAGTAATATTAGCGATGTCCGTGGAGTAGAGCTAAGGTGCCCCTTTGGAGGCGAGTTTGCATTGTAGGAGAAAACCTTCACATAACGCTGGGTCTCCTGAGAAGAAATCAGATGGTTTAACCAGTAACTGTTGAGGAGAAGGAGAGTTATTGCTTGAACTGGTGCTGGGAGAGTTTGGATCTGAGGTGGCAGCCGGAGCTGTGGGAGGAGAAATAGCAAGTTTCTTCTGTATAGAATTCACCATACCTCCAAGTACTAGTAAATCTGATTGAGTCTTGAGTTGTTGGCCAATTACTTGTTTTAACATCTCCTCTAATTGAGGTTTACTTGTGGCCTGCGAGGAGGAAGCTTGTGCGTTCATGGTCTCGTTCTGGGTTTTGTTTAGGCTGAAGCATTAACTGTTATGATTTCAAAAGGTAACCCAGTTGGTAACGAGACCCAGAACGACACAAGACGAAGAGGTGCAAAAGTAACAGTGTTTATTATTTACAATGGGAATAACTATTTACAAATGTACATGGGTCCTCTGGATTTCCGGATGAAAAGAGGAGGATGATTGTTCCAGAGAATCCTTAACTCCTTGAGATGAGTCCCAGAGGGTGAGAGAGACAGGCAAGTGGCTGGAGGGCAAGGCACGACGAGCAGAGAGCTAGAACCAGGATCACGAGGACGTGTGTAAGCATAAAATGCTTCAGCGAAGAGTAGAACTCGACTGCAGCCTTAAGTATAGGTGGAGCTCGTCAGGTGGATGACCATCAGCTGTGGATGATTGGCGGCCATCTTGAAGCTGCAGCAGGTGCCACTCTTACACATGCGTGCCAACAGGGAAAATCGGCTCGCCTAAAGCCTGTCTTTTCTTCAAATGAATTTTATCAACTGTATTGAGGGACCAACTGATCAAATCAAGTCCATAATTATGGTTTACAAGATATGTAAGAGAGGTTCAAAAGAGGTTTCATAGACAGACAAAGCAGCAAAGCGGAGAGGGAGAGGAGGGGAAAAGGCGTCCAACCTCGTCGAGAGCATGTGGTGAAATGCTAATGACAAAGACAATCACTTATCAAAATAGCTGAATATGCTTTTACATATGCTATTGACAATTTGTTTTTAAATATTACTATCCTTGGTATAGCCTCAGCTAAGTGACTTTTTGTTTCAATTTATCAACCCTACTATCTGCCACCTCAGGAGGCTGGATGATCTTGCCTATACTCACTTCACCTTATCATTTATTCTTTTTATATTTTTATTTTGTTTTTACAATTTTCATCCTGTTCTGGGTCTCACGTGACCAGGGGTACTGCAGCTGCCATGCCATGTAATTAACTTATCACAGGACAAACACCTAGTTTCCAATGCCCAATTCATCATCAATCAACTTTCATATGTATACACTCGTTGGCTTTTGGTTCTTGTAACATTGTTTTGTTTTCTTGTATAGTTCATATTTGGACTTTCTCTGGTTTTGGATTGCCAAAACATGGCCTGTATAAATACTTACTCAGCCAGATAGTCATTTAAGTATTTTTTTTAAATACAGTAGTTATCTTTGCTTAAATAAATAAATAAATAAAACAAATATGTTAACTAAGTGACTCAGTAAAAAGTGCTACACATCTACAGTGAAAGTATATAATAGAAAGCAATGTATGAGTGTGTGAATAGGTGACAGAAATTGTAAGGTGCTTTATTGAACCCAAGAAAGGTTAAAACGTTGCTATAAGTTAGTGAAGACCAATTACCGATGAGGCATTTAGATATCTAAAGTAAATGAAATGAACTGGTTTTAAAAAGAACTCTCTTAAAAATAGATTTATTTTACAATAAAAACTTATTAAAATTCACCTTGGAAAGATTTGTTAAAATGCAAGACTTGTATTGCATGGCAGGATTAGGTGCAGGGTTCAAATACAGGTATATATATATATGCAGTATATATATCTTGCTCATATTGGTGGGTCACCTCTTGCCCTAAAAGATTACCATACCTTGATACAACCGTTTTCTGACAGTTTCATGGTGTCCAAGATTCAGTAAGTGACCATTATCTTATGAACTTTGTAGCTCATCAGAGGTTCTCTTTCCACTGCTGCTCTCCATAATTAAACCTTCAAAACACACTTTCACATTTGCTGACATTTTCAGAACAGACAGATTCTCATCAAAGTGAGCTACTTTAATTAGTTAGTTAGACATTTATTGAAAATGCAAACTCTTGAGATTTAATTCCTTTTGAACAAGTGTTCTGACCAAGATAGCTAGCAGACCCAATTAACACTAAATTACACATACACAGAAATAACTTACACCTCACATGAAACCAACAACAAATCAAATAAAAACTATGATTAAGGAAGAAAAAAATAATACTATAAGAAAAAAAGTCAGACATCTGCACTGTTCGATGTCCCAGAAGTTTGACCTTGTGACTTAAAATGTCACTTTGAACTTGACACTATTCCATTTTTAACATGGAAAAACAAAGGAATTCATGAATTGTTGCACTTAATAACCAGACCAATATCCCCCATGGACTATGATGTTTGCAGATGACATTATGATCTGTGGTGAGAACAGAGAACTGGTGGGATAGAACTCGGAGAGGTATACACATGAAAGAAGAGGAATGAAAGTTGGTTGTAGTAAGACAGAGTACGTGTGTAAATAAGAAGGAGGCCAGTGGAATACGGAGGCTACAAGGAGCAGAGGTCACAAAGGTGCAGGACTTCAAGTACCATACTTGGGGTCCACTGTACATGAAAATGGGGAGTGTGGTAAAGAGGTGATAAAGAGAGTCCAGACAGGATGGAGTGGATGGAGAAAAGTCTTAGGAGTGATTTGTGACAAAAGGGTGTCAGCAAAGGTCAAAGGAAAAGCTTACAAAACAGTTGTGAGACCAGCTATATTGTATGGTCTGGAAACAGTGGCATTGACAAAAAGACAGGAGACAGAACTGGAAGTAGCAGCAATGAAGATGTTGAGGTTATCTTGGAAGTGACAATGATGGATAAGATTGGGAAGGAGAGATGTAAATCACAGGTTGAACAGCTGGGAGATAAAGTTAGAGAGGCCAGACTGAGATGGTTTGGACATGTCTAGAGGAGGGACAGTGTAGTGATCTTGGGGAACCCAGTTTGGTATGAGACCCGGAACGAAACAAGACTCCAAGAGCTAAAAGTTTAACAGTATTTATTATATACAGTGAGTAACTGAATGTGCATGTGATCTTGTGGAACCCCTGAGGAGCAATGACGAGGTCTGGTGGGTATAGCTGTAGGAGTTGGTAATTGAAGGTTGCTGTTTGATTCTCCTTACAGGTTGAATGTTTGGTAGAGTACCAAGGCAGATCCAAAGAAGGTTCCAGGGAGTAGTATTCTGGTGGGGCAGGCAAGTGGCTGAAGGGCAAGGCACAAAGGACAGGACACAGGACCAAGGTTGACCAGGACTGGAAGGCACCCGAGGAAGCAGGATGACTGGAGGCACAAAGAATAAGGTATAGGTAAATACTGTAATGCACTAGCAGCCAGAGGCATAAATACATAATGCTCCAGCAAAGAGTAGCACTTGACTGCAGCCTTAAGTAGTGGAGATCCTCATCAGGGAGATGGCCAACAGCTTGAGGCAATTAGAGGCCATCTTGGAATGAAGAGCAGAAGAAAGTGGTACTCTTACAGTGGGTATATTAGTAGAAGTTGTGCTTGCTCAGGATGGGAGACTGCAACAAATCCAAGATTCAGCATATCTGCTAGCTTCTTTAGATAGAAAACATTACAAATTTGCTTTTCTATGTATGTGCATGTTTCTCTAAAGTGCCCTGAGACAACTTTGTTCTGATTTGGCGCTATAGAAATAAACTGAATTGAATTGAATTGAATAGAAGGATGTCAGAAATGCAGCTGCCAGGACAAAAACAAAGAAGAAAGCAAAAGAGAAAATATAAGGACACAGTTAAAGAGGACTTGGAGGTAGATGGAGTGAGGACAGAGGATTCAGAGGACAGAGTAAGAGGGAGGAGGATGACTCGCTTTGGTGACCCCTGAAGAGGGAACAGCTGAAAGAAGAAGAAAAACGACCAGGCTAATATTAGTAATATAAGCTAATCTGTTTATTTAATCATTTGAAATTTTGGCAATTAAACACTGTGGCAAAGTTTATTTTTCTGTAGAAAGAGAAAATATTTTGTGTGTTACTTATTTAATGAGTTTACAAAGAAGTATATTTTTAAAGGTTTATTACAGATCTAATAACTATTCATGGTAGCAATCAGACGCGGATGTACCATTAAGGCGAACGAGGCGGTTGCCTGGGGCTCCCAATCAACAGGGGCCTGGCTCCTCCCCGGCCAGTCACCTACATCCCTAACATTGCTCCTGCTTGTTAATGTACGTTTAACATAAAAATAATTATAGTTACGATGAAAATGATCATTAAAAACGCAATACAAAAAACTGTCAATATCTGTACCCACTACTAAAATGGACTATTCCATCATGACATCACCCAAAAATCCAGGAAGTGCTGTATGCTAGTTGAGCGAGAAGCAGGAGGAGACAGAAAAAAGATGAAACAAATGCAAAGATACGAAAGCGGAGCAGAAAAACATAAAAATCGTGAAAAAACTGAATGTTATGCACCATAACTCATGTTCCCTGAAGGAAGGTAACGAGGTGCAACATACTTGCTATGGGAATTGCACTCCCGCGCGATTACCTGAAGGAATATACTCACGCCTTTACGGCTAGGGGCGTCATCGCCGCGCCAGAGGCCCCGCCCTCTGGGTACTTAAGCGGCTTGCGCCCCTCCATCTTTCTCCAAAGTTGCACTTCACCGAGCTTTCAGCATTGAAAAGGGCCAGCTATGTTGCACCTCGTTCCCTTCCTTCAGGGAACATGAGTTATGGTGCATAACTTTCAGTTCCCTTTCAGTCTGGTCTCTCAGTGCAACATACTTGCTATGGGAACGTAATCCATTCACGCCCTTGAAATGCTCAGTAAAATGCATGCTAGAGTGAACGTCTGCCCTTGACCAGCAGGCATCTCAAAGCTACTTTCTACTGTGTGTTAGAAAGGACAGCCTGAGTGACGTCACCCGCAGTAACATCCAAACTGTAATGCTTTGCAAAAGTTTAATGAGCTCCAATTCGCAGCAACGCAAATGTCTGCGACTGGTACGCCCTTGAATAATGACCAGGAAGTGGCCAAGCCCCTAGTGGAGTGAGCATGCACTCCAGAGGGTACCTGTTGACCTTTGCTACTGTACGCCCTTTTAATGGCCTCAGTCACCCAATGTGAGAGGCATTGTTTTGATAGGGCTCTCTCGGTAGCTGGTGCTGAAAAGCAGACAAACAGTTGGTTTGTTTTCCTCCATTCGGTTGTTCTTTGCATGTAGGTGCGTAAAGCCCTCACTGGGCAGAGAGCCTTTAGCCATTCCTGTTCCTGAGTCAGGACAGGAGCAGGTAGAAAGGAGGAGAGATCAAAGTTTAGACTCCTATGGTTCAAAGTCAAGACCTTAGGAGTGTATGCGGGATTAGGCCTTAGTGTGACCTTTGACCCGTCAGGGGCGAATCTGGTACACATTGGATGTACAGACAATGCATCGAGGTCACCCACGTGTTTCGCCGAGCAAAGTGCCAGGAGTAAAGCAGTTTTATAAGATAGTAAATCTATCTTAACCTCGCTCAGTGCCTCGAATGGAAGGTCACAGAGAGCCCCTAGGACCAAGCCAAGATCCCAACCAGGGGTCAGGGTCCTGCTAGGTGGTTTATTCCGAAGGACACCTTTCATAAATCTTATTATGATTGGATGTGCTCCGGGTGTCATGTGTCCCCAGCCTTCATGACAGTCTAAGATAGCTGATAGGAAAACTTTAATTGTTGAATAAGAACGACCTTTTTCCAGTAAGTCCTGAAGGAAAATCAAGAGCTGAGCCAAGTTGCATGCATAAGAAATAATATTTCTTTCTGAGCACCAGGCTTCAAAAATACGCCACTTTTGTGCGTATAAAGTTTGTGTTGATCCAGCACGGGCATTTTGTATGGTTAAAACCACATTTTCTGACAAGCCTGACGTCATCAACCTGTTCTTTTCAGTCAACAAGCTGAGACTTTTGGCAGCTCCTGGCCTAAGTGACTGTACTGCCCCTTCTGGTGACACAGAGGCTGTTAACCCCTGGGGGTCAACCAGGTTGGGAAGGAGGCCTCCTTGCTGATGTACTCCCAAGTTACCTTGCTCAGGGTTAATTGAGGGCAGATGATGATTGAGGGCTGACAGTGCTGGGCAACGCTAATCCAAAAATTAGTTCCACTATTTCTAAAGCACTAATTAATTTATTTAGGTCCGCAATTTCAAAAGCACTAATGTCTTGTGAAAATTAGGGGAAGCTAAATTCTAAACCGCTAATTCTAAAATAAAACACCATCAGACAAGAAGCAAGTTTTAAGTTGTTTGTATTGTATAGACTTAGGAAGGTATTTATAATAATATTGTTTGTAATAATAATCATTTTCTTTGAGTATAACCAATAGACAGGAAGGTATTTATAATAATATTGTTTGTAATAATAATCATTTTCTTTGAGTATAACCAATAGACAAAATACACACAACAAAACAGACCCTGATTACACCCAAGAGTTCTTTTTTTTTCTATTTTAAATCAGTTCTTGAATCCCGGATGATTAAAGGTCCATCAATCAATAATCTGGTAGTTTGTAGTTCATCCATCCATCCATCCATCCATTTTCTTCCGCTTATCCGGGGTCGGGTCGCGGGGGTAGCAGCCTAAGTAGGGAGGCCCAGACTTCCCTCTCCCCAGCCACTTGGAGCAGCTCCTCTGGGGGAATCCCAAGGCGTTCCCAGGCCAGCCGAGAAACATAGTCCCTCCAGTGTCCTGGGTCTTCCTCTGGGTCTCCTCCCGGTGGGACATGCCCGGAACACCTCACCAGGGAGGCGTCCAGGAGGCATCCTAACCAGATGCCCGAGCCACCTCAACTGGCTCCTCTCGATGTGGAGAAGCAGCGGCTCTACTCCGAGTCCCTCCCGGATGACTGAGCTTCTCACCCTATCTCTAAGGGAGAGTCCAGACACCCTGCGGAGAAAACTCATTTCAGCCGCTTGTATCCGAGATCTCGTTCTTTCGGTCATAACCCAGAACTCATGACCATAGATGGTAAATGGTAAATGGTAAATGGAGCTTATTTATATAGCGCTTTCCAGCCCCCTGTGAGGAGCCCCAAAGCGCTTTACAATACCAGCCATCCACCCATTCATTCAGACATTCATACACCGGTAGTGGTAGCCTGCCTTGCAAGGCGCCATCCAGACCTACCGGGAGCAACTCGGGGTTAAGTGTCTTGCCCAGGGACACAACGACACATGGTGGGCGGATGCGGGATTCGAACCTCCAACCTTCCGATCGGGGGTCGACTGCCATTACCACTGTGCCACGGCGCCCATGAGGGTGGGAACGTAGATCGATCGGTAAATTGAGAGCTTTGCCTTTTGACTCAGCTCTCTCTTCACCACGACAGACCGGTACAGCCGCTTCACTGCGGACGTTGCACCTATCCGCCTATCGATCTCACGCTCCAGTTTTCCCTCATTCGTGAACAAGACCCCGAGATACTTAAACTCCTCCACTTGGGGCAGGACCTCCTCCCCGACCCGGAGAAGGCATGCTACCCTTTTCCGGCTCAAGACCATGGCCTCGGATTTGGAGGAACTGATCCTCATCCCGGCCGCATCACATTCAGCTGCAAACCGCTCCAGCGAAAGCTGTAGATCACGATCTGATGAAGCCAATAGGACCACATCATCTGCAAAAAACAGAGAAGCGATTCTAAGGCCACCAAAACGGATCCTCTCAACACCTTGGCTGCGCCTAGAAATTCTGTCCATAAAAGTTATGAACAGAATCGGTGACAAAGGGCAACCTTGGCGGAGTCCAACTCTCACCGGAAACGAGCCTGACTTACTGCCAGCGATGCGGACCATGCTCTGACACCGGTCGTACAGGGACCTAACAGCCCATATCAAAGGGCCTGGTACCCCATACTCCCGGAGTACCCCCCACAGAACCCCCCGAGGGACGCGGTCGAATGCCTTCTCCAAGTCCACAAAGCACATGTAAACTGGTTGGGCAAACTCCCACGCACCCTCCAGGACCCTGCTGAGGGTGTAGAGCTGGTCTAGTGTTCAGTTTGTAGTTCATGATCCAGGGTAATATGTCCAGAAAAAAACAAATAGTTTGGTGCAATTTAAGTCCTACCGCACAGCTGCGGGGATCCGGTTGCTTGCCATCCTGGGTGGGAACAGGGGGTGAAAAAAAACCTGACCTAAACAAGGTCATAAACAAAACAAAAATTAGCATTACTTTATACACAGGACTAAACTGTTATCAAAATTTCTATAGGCAGTCAACAGATTTAATGAAAAGTAACTAAAATGATCCTAAAAGGATGAAATTACAAAAATCAAAGGATTTATTTAATACTTTACGTATATATATTCTATTCGGCCACGAAATTAACAAAAAGAGAATGATCTTTTAATCACTAAGACCACTTTTAAATCTCAAATACATGGGCGTGTCGCCACCGCATTTCTATTTCATAAAAGGAACCCAAATACATAAAACGAACGACTCACCGTCGAGTGGTCGACACAAAACACACAATACAATCCTCCGGCCGCGTTAATTTAGCTTGATACAGCGGGGTTCTCCCATGATTTATGAACACACCGAGCGCAACCAGCTAGCCACAGAATTAGCCCCCGAGTTCACCTCTGACCCGGAAGATGTCAAGATGGAATAGTCCATTTTTAGTAGGGGGATACAGAAATCGACCGGTTTTTGTATTGCGTTTTTAATGATCGTTTTCATCGTAACTATAATTATTTTTATGTTAAATGTACATTAACAAGCATGAGCAATGTTAGGGATGTAGGTGACTGGCCGGGGCGCGGCGGGGCCGGGGCCCCTGCTGATTGGGAGCCCCAGGCAACGGCATCATTTGCCTACATGGTAGATCCGCGTCTGTTCTCCCCTCTGCTCCCCCTCCCTCCTCTCTGCTCCCGGTGTACTTGCACCAATGGGGGAAAAAGCAGCTACGAGAGCCAGCGAGAGCCTGTAAATAAGTTTTTTCGTTTTTACTGATAGATAATTAGTTATTAGCGGTACTGCATTTTAAATAAAAATAGCACAAATCCGCTTATGAATTATAAAAGTTAGTCAAACCACAAAAATGCTGACAAATAATTTAGGTCCGTTGTAAGCGGATTAGCGCTTTAGCACTCTCTAGCAGTCTGTGCCCACCTTTGAGGGCTGACTACTGCTTGGGCATTGCGTGTCCCTCGTTAATAACAAAGGAGCAACTGCAACGTGAGAACATGGGGGTGTTACTTTTGGTTTGCCAGACTTCAGATTATTTGGTGATAAAGAGCTCAGTCCTCCTCGAAAAACAGGAAGAGAGATCTGATTAAACTCTGACTTGTTTTCATCCACAGCAGCTGAACACAGTCACCGCTGTGAAGGTGTGAAGTTTGTGGCTGCCTGAGGGCATCTGATGTAGCCCCCCGTCGTCAGACTCTGTCAGCTTGCCTCCCTGAGGTGCGGACATGTCACGTGTTCGTCTGGTTAGTGTATTGGCTGTCCCATCGTTCACAATGGAGCGAGGGCTTGAGCACGTGACCCTCCTCACCTGTCTCCAGGAGAGGCGTGGAGGGTGTTTGCAGACGCCTCTGTGTCTGCTCATCGCAGATGAATCAGAGGCACCCTGCTGGGGCTTATTAATTAGGCTAATACCCCGTGAGCCGTGAGGGAGAGTGGGGAAAAAGCCCTCTCCCTTTATGACGGCTTGCAGGCCAGAGGGACCTGCTTTGCTGGAGATATTTGTGTGTTGTTGTTGTTGTTGTTTTTTTGTTTTTTTTGAGAGTCAATAAAACAGAGAGGAGCTGTTTGCATGAACTTTATTCATGCTTATGTACAATGACGTACATGATTTTATGTCACTCACAGCAGAGAAAGCATGATTTGTGCATGCTGTAAATAAACCAGCTTTTTGTACTGTGTTACAAGCAAAGTCTGGACATGAAGGGATCATTCCCGTTACCACGTGGGCGGATGATCGTGTAACGTGGAAACATGGACCTGGTTCATCAGGCACGTTTTTGTCGGTTGTCACGATTCGCCGAGGAGGCCCTATGCTTGGTCGCCTGGCGGGGGAAAAACCTGTTTTTGCTCTATGCGTGCTCGGTACGAGGTATACCTGCGGTGGGGCACGCGTTGCCGAGTGGTGCCGAGACTGCGCAGGTCTGCTTCCAGTAGACTCCCTTAAGGGGGCAAAGCTTCTACGGAGAATGCCCACCCAGAGAACTTCCGCCTGTCTGCGTCTTTGGTCCAGCTTGGTCTGAATTTGCTCCAAAGCTTTACCAAACAATCCCTCCGGCTCTATCGAGTGGTGGAGAAAAGGCACCTATTGTCCCTCCGGGAGATCTGTCAGAGTCATCAAGAGGTGGCGGATTGCGATGACCACTTCTGCCATTCCCCTACCCTGTGTAACAGCAGCTGTCCCTATCATATGGAGCAAAAAGTCTGTTGCTCTGCGGGCTTCATCCAGCAATTCGACTGCCGCCTGCTTGTCGGTTGTTGTTTGGAGCTGTTGCAACTTTTCCACTAGGTAAGCGTGCATTAACGCGGACGCGTTCATGGCGCGTGCCACGAGTCCCTGAGCTCTGTAGCATTTCTCGAGTAGAGACACTGAGGCTCGACAAGCCTTGCTAGGAAGAGTTGGTTTTGTTCCTGATGATTTAGGAGCCAGGTGAGACGCTAATGTGTCCTCAATCTGAGGCACGCTAGCTATTCCCACTTTATCCATCCCGTCTACGTCGAGGAACTGTGAGAGGGGATAGAGCATAGGGGCTCTTGGTTGAGTCCAGGTGCGAGTTAGTTCTGTGAGGAAGTCCGGGAACACGGGCATCTTTTGCCTCGTGGCGGCCTGCTGCTTCGAGTAAAAATAGTTTCCTACCAGCCTCGTGACCTGTTGGCGAGGCGGAGGTTCAGGCCATGGGATGTGCAGGGCGTCCGTTGCTCTGTGGCACAAGTCGAACAGAGCAGGGATGGAAAAGTCAGTTTCTGGGAGCACAGGTACCGGGGTCTGGGAGAGATCTTCACCCTGATCCTCCAGTTCCACGTCCGCCTCCTCCGTTGAAAATTCGCCCGAGGCTGAAATCGAGATCTCGTCCTCGTTCATCATGCCACGGGTGTCGAACTCGACTGTTAGGTCCACCATAGGAGCCAGCACGTCAGGGCTGTCGCCCCATTCGACACGTGTGCTGTCATGTAGAGCCATGTTCTCTAACTCCGGCATGGGAATGAGTGGCTCCATGGTGTCCGTATCCGCTGTTGTCGCTGAAGCGTCCATGGCTTTGGCGACGAGGTCAACCCGATGCCGCAGCACCGCGTCCATCATGAGACTACAGTGGGGGCAAAAGTCAAGCGTATCCAGTGCTGTTTTTGCATGAAGCATTCCCAGGCAGACTGGACAGGCCTCGTGGGTGTCCGTTGCTGCGAGGGAAAGGCCGCATCCGCTGGGACAGGCGCGCAAAGTTGGGCTCGCCCGTTGGTTTTCCTTGGAAGTCTCGCCTTTCGTTTTCCTTTCTCCGGAGGCATGTCCGAGATGAGGCGAGCGAGTCCTTCCAGAATCTTTTTTCTTGAAATGTCTCCTCCGTCGCGTCGCTTTCGCTGGCAAGCTCGCTAGGAGTTAGCGAGGTAGCTTTTTTCTTGTGGCGTAGTTAGCGCCGTCGAGCGAAGCAATCTGTAGAGAGAGGAGAAGAAAATACTTTGGGGTTAAGAGAAATGTGCCGGACTAGCTTTCGCTAGTCCAGAAGTATGTAGGAATAATTCTCTGTGCGCTCTGTGCAGGGAGCAAGCTCACCTCAGGTTGAGCGACGAACCATACAGAGAAGTCCCGCGAAGAGGTAGTTCAGGTTTAAGTGAGGTGAAGGGCAAAAAAGAGAATGATGGAGGGGCGCAAGCCGCTTAAGTACCCAGAGGGCGGGGCCTCTGGTGCGGCGATGACACCCCTAGCCGTAAAGGCGTGAGTATATTCCTTCAGGTAATCGCGCGGGGGTGCAATTCCCATAGCAAGTATGTTGCACAGAGACCAGACTGAAAGGGAACCAAAACGTATGTTTCTGCACTACAGTAAGTGACAACGTTTTTTAATGGGTCTAAAACTTCATCAACTGCTGATAATTACGGGCGGCCCATAAGTGTGGGGGGAACCGGACAGGAAGAAGTGAATGCCGCCAAGGCAGCCAGTGACAAAGATGAAGATGAGGTAAGAGTTTTAGGAATTATTTTGTAGGTTGGGTAAAATAAATCCTGACAGTAATCAGCTGAGACAACCACTATTTTCATGTTTTCTTTTTGTATCAAAATATTAAAAGATACTGTATTCGGCCTAAATCTTCTGACGTAAAATGAGGAGAGATAGAGGGGATTTTATATTTTACCTACTTTAGCTGCTTGTTTATTATATTATTAAAATATATGGACTATACATTGACTGACTTAAAATGAGGAGAGATAGAGGGGATTTTATGTTTTACCTACTTTATCTATATCTATCAGGGCCTGTCTGAATTATGATAGACTCATAGTGCGACCCATGAGTGATCGTCCTACGAGAGAGCGGCACATGGGTTCTAATGAGGAGGATGATCAATAATCTGTTGTCCTGCCATTCCCAACCATGTTTTTAATTTTCTGTTCATCTTATGGTAGATCATGTTCCATGTTCCACGAAGCAAAAACAAATAAATTTAGTAGTGACCCTCCAAATTTAACATCCAATAATAATTTGGTTTTTCATTGTTTTGAGCCACAAAATGATAAGGTTTATATTACCTGTTTTAATCCTGATTTATTTTTTTCATCAGAATATTCTTCAATAGACCCAAACACCTATGACAGAAACCAGTCTAATATTTATGATCCTTCTACGTGTAATTATTCAAATGAAAATCAGTTCAACTCTTTCATTGCATCTTGTAAAATGTCCAACACCTTTTCTTCTCTCCACCTTAACATAAGAAGTCTTTCAAAAAACTATGATCACTTTTACCATTATCTTGCATCACTGAACCATACGTTCACAATAATTGCATTGACCGAAACTTGGCTAAATGATGAAATCCATTCACTGTTTAATATTGATGGTTACACAGCTGTTCACCGATGTAGAGGAAGTCGAGGAGGAGGAGTCTCTCTTTATGTTCAAAAGGACCATGAATTCAAACAGAGATCTGATTTTGAAGAGAAGTTTCATGGCTGTAATACAGAATGTGTTTTTATTGAGGTTCAATCTATGAAAAGAAAATTGATTGTAGGATGTATCTACCGTCCTCCTAATATAGACATAAACAATTTCAAAGAATGTCTTTCAGATATCTTAGAACTTGTTGCTAAAGAGGGTAAACTTTGTTATTTATTAGGTGACTTCAATGTCAACCTCTTGAATGAGAACAAACATCACATAGATGACCTTACAAAAATGTTGTCTTAAAATTATTTTTATCCCCTCATTTGTAAGCCCACTAGAATAACTCCTCAGTCCTCTACATTGATATACAATATTTTTACTGATGCACTGACTGATTTCATAAAATCTGGTATTCTTTATACTGATATTTCAGACCACCTTCCTGTTTTTCAATTTTCTTCCATAATTAACAAACAGTTCTCAAATAAATCAAAGAGAGTTTATTTTAGAAACTTCAATGAAAGTAACATTATCAACTTCTCAAGTATACTAGCAAAGATTTCTTGGGAAACAGTATATGAAGTTTCTGATGTGAATGTGGCCTATACAATTTTTTATGCAAAATTTTGTTCCGTTTTTGACAAATGTTTTCCTCTGATTTCTAAAGGTAAAGGAAGTTCTATAAAATTTAACAAACCATGGTTTACTACAGAACTTAGGAAATCTGCATTAAAGAAAAATAAGTTATATAAAAGATATTTGCAAAACCCAAGTCCTTTATAATTTAGCAACATACAAAAATCATAGGAATAATTATAATCACCTCATTAGAAATACTAAACGAAATTACTATAGTGATCAATTTACTCAATCATCAAATAATTCAAAAGTACATGGGATATTTTAAAAGTACTACTCAACAAGAAAAATGCACCTACCCCATCCCAGGCTACATTTCAGAATGGCACTTCAATCATAACAGATCCAACAGAAATTGCAAATAAATTTAATCATTTTTTTATAAATCTGGGACCACACCTTGCAAAGAATATTGATAATGTTTCTGATTCTCCTTCTGATTGCATAAATGAAAATTATCCCTCTTTAAATACATTTGATCCAATAAAACCTTTAGAAGTACTTGAATCATTAAGAATCTTAAAAACTCTTCTGCTGGCCATGATGAAATTACAGCCTATGTTATCAAAAAAGTTGCACCTATAATTGTTGCTCCGTTAACATTTATTTTTTCCCTGTCACTTGAATCTGGTATTATCCCACAAGATCTAAAACTTGCCAAGGTCATCCCACTGTTTAAAGCTGATGATCCATCTGTATTTTCAAATTATCGTCCCATATCAGTTCTCCCATGCTTTTCTAAGATACTTGAGAGATTGGTGTACTCTAGAATCTTGAGGCATCTTTATACCAACAATATTTTGTATGAGCGTCAGTATGGCTTTAGAAAGAATTGTTCTACATATATGGCTCTCTTGCATATTAGAGAAAATATTTCAACTGCTTTTGAGAAAAATGAATATGCTCTAGGAATTTTCTTGGACTTATCAAAAGCTTTTGACACTGTGGATTATGAAATCTTATTATCAAAAATGTATTGTTATGGTTTTAAAAATAAGGTTCTGAAATGGGTTGAAAATTATTTGCACAACAGAGAGCAAATTGTAATTTTTAATGGTAAATTGTCACAGCGGGATGTCCTAAAATGTGGAGTTCCACAAGGATCCATTTTGGGTCCATTATTGTTTCTCATATACATTAATGATCTACCAAAAGCGTCTAGTGTTTTGACACCTATCTTATTTGCTGATGATACCAATCTTTTTGTTGCTGATGGTAACTTTGACTCACTTATTGATAAGGCAAATTATGGGCTCATTCAATTTGCTCAGTGGTTTCAGTTAAATAGACTATCACTTAATGTTAAAAAATCAAATTTCATCTTATTTAAGAATAAGAATAAAAATTACAATCCAGAAAAAAATAAAATTTATATTAATAACATTACTTTCTAATGTTTCATCAACAAAGTTTTTAGGTGTCTATATTGATGAGAAACTTTGTTTTAAGAATCACTGTGAATCGGTGTATAAAAAGATTTCTAAATCTTTAGGTATTATAAAAAAGGTTAAACCATATCTAAAAACAAGTACTTTATTGACTTTGTACAATAGTTTAATTTATCCCCATATTTCTTACTGTAATTTAATTTGGGCTAGTACCTATCCTTCTTACTTGCAGTCAATCCATAAACTTCAAAAGTCTTTTGTAAGAATTGTCACTAACTCTCCTTATTTAGCTCCATCCACACCTCTCTTTAAAAAAATTAGAAATTCTTACAATCTATGATGTGAATAAGAATCAAACAGGAATCCTCATGTATAAAGTTATATGTATTCCACTTTCTTTACCTAAATATTTTCACAATTTCAAATCCAGTGACTCCTACCCCATACCAATCAGAGTCCAGCATTCACGTTTTGGTCCGAACATAGCTCGACTGAGCTCGGTTGGTCCCACCAGAGAAGCAGGGATGAAAAGAGGACTTGAATCAGCCTCAAATCAGCTAAAATACTAGCTAAAGTAATAATGCAAAAGGTTATTTCCGTGTCGTGGTTCCCATAGTAGAGGCAGCGCAAATGGGGCATACCTGACCAACAGACCACAGTTTGTGAGACTGAATGGCTGTGTGTCTAACCAGGTGGTCAGTAGCTCAGGAGCACCACAGGGGACTGTTATCTCACCATTCCTTTTCACTCTGTACACCTCAGATTTTCAGTACAAACCAGATTCCTGTCATCTGCAGAAAAATTCATATGACTCTTCAGTGGTTGGGTGTATCAGAGACGGAAAAGAAACTGAGTACAGGGAGCTGGTAGACCGCTTTGTTACATGGTGTGGAAACAATCATCTCATCCTGAATGTGAACAAAACAAAGGAGATGAATGTAGATTTCAGGAGAAACGGGAACAGGTCCAACCCTATTTCCATCATGGGAGAAGTAGAGGTGATGGAGAAGTATAAATAACTTGGGGTTCACTTGAACAACAGACTGGACTGGAAATGCAACAGTGAAGTGTCTACAAGAAGGGACAGAGCAGACTGTACTTCTTGAGGAAGCTGAAGTCCATCAATGTTTGCAGCAAGATGCTGCATATCTTCTATAAGTCTGTTGTAGAGAGTGATATCTCTTCTGCCATCATCTGCTGGGGTAGCAGCACCAGAGAAAGTGACCTTAAAAAGATAATTTAGCTCATAAAGAAGGCTGAATCAGTTCTGGGGACTCCTCTAGAACCTTTGGAGATGATTGTATAAAGAAGGATTCTTCATAAAATGAAGAAAAAAAAATATAGACAACCCTCGGCATCCTCTTCATCAGACTGTCATACAACAACAGAGAGTCTTCAGTCAGAGGCTTCTTCAGATCCACTATAAGACAGACTGCTACATGATATCCTTCCTGCCCACAGCCATCAGCATCTATAGTGAAACCAGTATGAGTTACAGCAACATTTAATTTCCCTCTGGGATTAATCAAGTTTTTTTTTAATTGAATTGAATAAAAAAGATATATACATATATAAATATATAAATAT